>CATNEM010000203.1:775000-810000 GCA_950096795.1 Macrostomum cliftonense
AGTCCCCTAGATTAGTATTTCAAAGTCCCTAGATTAGTATTTCAGAGTACCTAGATTAGTATTTCAGAGTCCCTAGATTAGTATTTCAGACTCTCTAGATTATTATTTCAGAGTCTCTAGATTATTATTTCAGAGTCCCCTAGATTAGTATTTCAAAGTCCCTAGATTAGTATTTCAGAGTACCTAGATTAGTATTTCAGACTCTCTAGATTATTATTTCAGAGTCCCCTAGATTAGTATTTCAAAGTCCCTAGATTAGTATTTCAGAGTACCTAGATTAGTATTTCAGAGTACCTAGATTAGTATTTCAGAGTCCCTAGATTAGTATTTCAGACTCTCTAGATTATTATTTCAGAGTCTCTAGATTATTATTTCAGAGTCCCCTAGATTAGTATTTCAAAGTCCCTAGATTAGTATTTCAGAGTACCTAGATTAGTATTTCAGAGTACCTAGATTAGTATTTCAGACTCTCTAGATTATTATTTCAGAGTCCCCTAGATTAGTATTTCAAAGTCCCTAGATTAGTATTTCAGAGTACCTAGATTAGTATTTCAGAGTACCTAGATTAGTATTTCAGAGTCCCTAGATTAGTATTTCAGACTCTCTAGATTATTATTTCAGAGTCTCTAGATTATTATTTCAGAGTCCCCTAGATTAGTATTTCAAAGTCCCTAGATTAGTATTTCAGAGTACCTAGATTAGTATTTCAGAGTACCTAGATTAGTATTTCAGAGTCCCTAGATTAGTATTTCAGACTCTCTAGATTATTATTTCAGAGTCTCTAGATTATTATTTCAGAATCTCTAGATTATTATTTCAGAGTCTCTAGATTATTATTTCAGAGTCCCCTAGATTAGTATTTCAAAGTCCCTAGATTAGTATTTCAGAGTACCTAGATTAGTATTTCAGAGTACCTAGATTAGTATTTCAGAGTCCCTAGATTAGTATTTCAGACTTTCTAGATTATTATTTCAGAGTCCCCTAGATTAGTATTTCAAAGTCCCTAGATTAGTATTTCAGAGTACCTAGATTAGTATTTCAGAGTACCTAGATTAGTATTTCAGAGTCCCTAGATTAGTATTTCAGACTCTCTAGATTATTATTTCAGAGTCTCTAGATTATTATTTCAGAGTCTCTAGATTATTATTTCAGAGTCTCTAGATTATTATTTCAGAGTCCCCTAGATTAGTATTTCAAAGTCCCTAGATTAGTATTTCAGAGTACCTAGATTAGTATTTCAGAGTCCCTAGATTAGTATTTCAGACTCTCTAGATTATTATTTCAGAGTCTCTAGATTATTATTTCAGAGTCCCCTAGATTAGTATTTCAAAGTCCCTAGATTAGTATTTCAAAGTCCCTAGATTAGTATTTCAGAGTACCTAGATTAGTATTTCAGAGTACCTAGATTAGTATTTCAGAGTCCCTAGATTAGTATTTCAGACTCTCTAGATTATTATTTCAGAGTCTCTAGATTATTATTTCAGAGTCCCCTAGATTAGTATTTCAAAGTCCCTAGATTAGTATTTCAGAGTACCTAGATTAGTATTTCAGAGTACCTAGATTAGTATTTCAGAGTCCCTAGATTAGTATTTCAGACTCTCTAGATTATTATTTCAGAGTCTCTAGATTATTATTTCAGAGTCTCTAGATTATTATTTCAGAGTCTCTAGATTATTATTTCAGAGTCCCCTAGATTAGTATTTCAAAGTCCCTAGATTAGTATTTCAGAGTACCTAGATTAGTATTTCAGAGTACCTAGATTAGTATTTCAGAGTCCCTAGATTAGTATTTCAGACTTTCTAGATTATTATTTCAGAGTCCCCTAGATTAGTATTTCAAAGTCCCTAGATTAGTATTTCAGAGTACCTAGATTAGTATTTCAGAGTACCTAGATTAGTATTTCAGAGTCCCTAGATTAGTATTTCAGACTCTCTAGATTATTATTTCAGAGTCCCCTAGATTAGTATTTCAAAGTCCCTAGATTAGTATTTCAGAGTACCTAGATTAGTATTTCAGAGTACCTAGATTAGTATTTCAGAGTCCCTAGATTAGTATTTCAGACTCTCTAGATTATTATTTCAGAGTCTCTAGATTATTATTTCAGAGTCTCTAGATTATTATTTCAGAGTCTCTAGATTATTATTTCAGAGTCCCCTAGATTAGTATTTCAAAGTCCCTAGATTAGTATTTCAGAGTACCTAGATTAGTATTTCAGAGTACCTAGATTAGTATTTCAGAGTCCCTAGATTAGTATTTCAGACTCTCTAGATTATTATTTCAGAGTCTCTAGATTATTATTTCAGAGTCCCCTAGATTAGTATTTCAAAGTCCCTAGATTAGTATTTCAGAGTACCTAGATTAGTATTTCAGAGTACCTAGATTAGTATTTCAGAGTACCTAGATTAGTATTTCAGAGTACCTAGATTAGTATTTCAGAGTCCCTAGATTAGTATTTCAGAGTCTCTAGATTATTATTTCAGAGTCCCTAGATTAGTATTTCAGAGTCCTCAGATCATTGTCGGGGTCCCTAGATTATGTTTACTTTTAAGAGTGCCTCGATAATTTTCGGGGTCCATAGATAATCGTCAAACTCACTGGATGATTGCTAGGGTCACATTACAGACACAACGAATAAGAAACTCATTAAGAAACTTGTCATTATCAATTGAGGATTTCAATCTTTACGAAAGCAGAAGACAAGCCAAATAGGCACTTAATGTGCTTTTTTTATTCTGTCCACAGAACTACTTCAAGCAAATTCTACAATTTTTTGCGGATTAAATGTTTTGGGCGTGCGCGAATACATTTCGACATCTGCCGTAAGCAATTTAGATTTGTTAAAGATAGCCAATTGCAATCGCAAGTATCAAACTGGTTTGAGGATGGCATTCAGCTGACGAATAAATTATCCATTCACCATCTGATAGAGAATCGTCCGCTCGCAATCAGTTTTTTGCAAACCAGGGGGACAGGAAGAAATGAAGGGTTGGCAGTTCGCCTTTTTACCCTTATGCAAATTGGACACACAAATAAGAGAGTAGTCAGTTTAATGGCTAATTCCAACATACGTTATAATAGCTCAGTAATTGTGATCGTGGTTTAGAGGAAAAGTCTCCCATTTTTATTATGCATGCCTTCCATTTTTTTCTGTCAATCTTTTAATTTGCTTCTGTGTATACTCTTATTTACCCGGCCCTCAGCTAAACCTCGTTACTATTCCTATAAAAGTGTACAAGTCTACGAAAGTATCTATGTGAATGGAAGCTCAATCTTGTACACCCGCAGCCCTGTACCAGTCCACCTTTAGTTAATGTACACTCAATCTCTGCTGCAATCACTCGCAGCTCTGTACCAATCCACCTTTAGTCCATGTACACTTAATCTTGTACACCCGCAGCCCTGTACCAGTCCACGTGTAGTTAATGTAGACTAAATCTTGTACACCCGCAGCCCTGTGCCAATCCACGTGTAGTTAATGTACACTCAATATTGTACACCCGCAGCTCTGTACTCGTACCAATCCACGTGTAGTTAATGTACACTCAATCTTGTACACCCGCAGCCCTGTACCAGTTCACCTTTAGTTAATGTACACTCAATCTTTGCTGCAATCACTCGCAGCTCTGTACCATTCCACGTGTAGTTAATGTACACTCAATCTTGTACACCCTGAGCCGTGTACCAGTTCACGTGTAGTTAATGTACACTCAATCTTGTACACCCTGAGCCGTGTACCAGTTCACGTGTAGTTAATGTACACTTAATCTTGTACACCCTGAGCCGTGTACCAGTTCACCTGTAGTTAATGTACACTTAATCTTGTACACCCGCAGCCCTGTACCAGTTCACCTGTAGTTAATGTACACTCAATCTTGTACACCCGCAGCCCTGTACCAGTTCACCTTTAGTTAATGTACACTCAATCTTTGCTGCAATCACTCGCAGCTCTGTACCATTCCACGTGTAGTTAATGTACACTCAATCTTGTACACCCTGAGCCCTGTACCAATCCACGTGTAGTTAATGTACACTCAATCTTGTACACCCGCAGCCCTGTACCAATCCACGTGTAGTTAATGTACACTCAATCTTGTACACCCGCAGCCCTGTACCAGTCTAGCGGCCGACACCTGCCCGGCTCGCCGTGCGACCGCGAGTTCCGCAGTTGGGACCAGTCAACAGGAAAGTCCGGGCAATTCTTCTCGCCCCGGCACCCGCAGAACTACCGGCCCGGAGACGAATGCCGCTACTATTTCAGAGCGGCCGAGGGCGAACGAATCCGGCTGGACCTGCGCGGCATCAGCCTGCAGAGCGGGCCGCCAGGTCGCAACAACACAGCCTGCGAGCTGTCCGCGCCGGGTAAGCGGGACCACTTGTTGGTGTACCAGACCGAGAGCGAGTTCGGCAAGGACAGCGTGGTGCTGGCTCACTACTCCAGCTACTGTGGTGGCGGCAGCGGTGGCGGCGGCGGGGGCGACGACTCGGTGCTCTCGGTGGTCAGCCCAGAGACGTTCCTGTTGGTGAAGTTCTTTGCCAACGGTGATTCGGTGACTGGCGCCGGTTTTGCGGGTCAATACGCATTCGTGGCGCGGCACAAGCTGACGCCGACCGCCCCGTTGGAGAGGGGCCGAGCCTTGGTTGACGAACTCAACAGGGACATTGGCGGCGGCGAAGGTGACTAGACAGGCGAATCACATTTGTTAAATTCATTTGGTAGACTCAGTTCGGTTGCAGTTTTAACCCATTAAAATAAGCCGCCATAGAGAAGTTGTCTTTTTTTGTTTAATATTATAACGATTGGCTATCGTGGCTAACGTGTGTCATCTTATCTACGAGTACATGCCTTCCCTGTGTTCCCTGCCCCCCGTTAGTCTTCTGATGTACAAAATGAAAGAGCGGACTGAGGCCCACCACCTCAGCCAAGGTGCACTGCCTAGGTCTGCGTAATAATTTCCTATCCCTCGACCCCAACCCCCGCCGTGCAGGCCCAACCACTCCAGATTCTAGCTCTGAATTTTCACCCCGCCAGTTCCATGGAGTTCTTGTCACGGACAACTATTAGCGGTGGTTTCCTGTTGTTTTCCTGTTTTTTTGAAACAAACTGAAAAATTTAAATAATAGAGTTGCCTATATTTAAATGCCGGTATTTTGGAGCCTATCGATATCAAATTGAAGCATATTTAATGCTCATATTAATAAAGAGAAAATCCCCTCCATCCCCCAGATTCGCACTCGAAGCTGCCCTCGGCGCCACCGGAGCTCCCGACCCGGCTGTTGCGTCGCGAGTTCCTCAGCAGCCAGGCCAAGCAGGGCTCATTTAGCAGCGAGAATTTCCCATCCAGGTATCCCAAGCTGCTGAGGGTTGAGTACAGGTTCCGCGGCGAGCCGGGCGAGTCTCTGCGAATCAGTTTCGACACGTTTCAGCTGGAGACTCTCGCCCCGGGTGAAAGGTGAGAATCAGTGACAGCTTTGAAAGCATTTTTGAGAAAAAAATTACGAATGAATCCTCACTACCTAATTGCATAATCATAATTTCTACTTCATTTATAGATATTCAAAATAGCCAATACATTGTGCTCTAATCCACCCACTCCCCACTCCCCGTTCCCCCCTCCCTCCTCCCCACTCCCCAATCCCCAATCCCCAATCCCCAATCCCCACTCCCTCCTCCCCAATCCCCAATCCCGACTCCCTCCTCCCCACTCCCCAATCCCCAATCCCCACTCCCCTCTCCCTAATCCCCTCTCCCTAATCCCCTCTCCTCAATCCCCACTCCGAAATCCCTTAATCCCCACTCCCTAATCATCAATCCCAAATCCCCATTTCGCAATCCTTGATCCCCACTCCTTACTTCTCAATTCCTACTCCCCCTTCCCAAGTCGTGTGAAAAGCGAACATCTTATGAACTTGCTCTTAAGTCTCCCAACTCTAATTCTTAGTATTAAATCCCTTCTTAGATATTTTTATCTCAAATCCTCACTTTAATATGCTTCGATCCCACCTCTTCCCATTATAATCCTGCGCCTAATCGACCTTCCATCCCCTTCGAAGCTGCGGCCCAGACTATCGCGGCGACCGTCTCGACATTCACAACGGCGCTGACGAAATCGACACGATCGACTTGAACGCCGACCAGCCCTCGTCAGCCTCCTCGTCGGCGATCGAGTCGTCAATCAGCGACGCCGCAAAGTTCGACGACTCGCCAGCCTCCGTGACGATTCGCTGCGGAGTCTCCCGAGCGCCGGACGACATCTGGTCAATCAGCGGCCGCGTGGCGATGCTGTTCCACTCGAACGGTGCGGTAACGCCCGGCGAACGCGGCTTCAGCGGCAGCTACCAGTTCTTCAGGCGCCAACAACAGCAACAACAGCAACAGCAGCAACAGCAGCAGCCAGAAGCTTCTCAGACGACCGAAAAATCGCCCAATTTATCGTTGCCACCGTCCAAGTGCCCAGACGAGCCTGTAGTGATTGACAGCAGCCAGTCGGCTTTCGGCATCATTCGGAGTCCCGGTTTCCCGTTGGGCTACCCGGCCGGCGTTTGTCGCTGGATTTTGCTGGGTCGGGCGAACAGAACCGAGCGGGTGGTGCTGGAGATTCGCCAGCTGTTGGTGGTGGAGCCCCCGTCGCGTCAGCTTGTCGACGGGCAGCCGATTTCGGTGCGATGCGCCGACAGGGACCGGCTAGTGGTCTCCCGGTACGTCGTCGACGATCGATTTGTCGGAGGCGTCGGAAGCGGCGTCGTCGGCGGCGGTAGCTTTCTTCGCGACGATTCCGTTGACGAGATTCTGTGCGACGTGCCGCCAAGGCAGCCGGTGAGGATCATGAGCGGCGGCGGCAGCTCGGACGGCAGGTCGAGGCCGAGATTGCGGCTGGAGTTTCGTGCTAGGGAGGCGGTTGCTCTGCCGCAGATGGGGCTGGAATTCGCCTACAAGTTTGTGCAGGGTAGGCGGCCGTGCTTAACATTGTTTTTTTTTCAAGATTCGTGACTAAATATCCCCATTTACCATTAAAAAATCCCACCGAGAAATTGAACAGACTACGATCCCCTAGGTCCCGATATTTCAAACAAACTAAAAAATCCTATACGATCCCGCTCAAATCCCATCGCATTCCCCCACGCCGCAGACTTCGCTGTGCTGGGCACCTACAAGAACCAGAACCGTCAGCTGGGCTGCCACTTCAGCTTCTACAGCCGGCAGCAGCCATCCGGCAGCTTCTCCAGCCCGAACTTTCCGTTCGACTATCCCGAGAGGCTTCGCTGCCAGTTCTTGTTTTACGCCAGGCCCAGAGAGAGAATTCGAATTGAATTTAGCGACTTCAGGACCGAGGCCCTGTCTGACAGGTTGGGGGATTGATTTTGTTGGAACTGGGATGCCCAGGAAGTCATGGGATCTTCGTTGACAATTATGGGATCGATGATCAGAATGATGGGATCTTCGATTAGAATGATGGGATCTATGATTATAATGACGGGATCGATGATCAGAATGATGGGATCTTTAATTGGAATGATGGGATCTTCGATTGGAATGATGGGATCTTCGATTGGAATGATGGGATCTATGATTATAATGACGGGATCGATGATCAGAATGATGGGATCTTTAATTGGAATGATGGGATCTTCGATTGGAATGATGGGATATTCGATTAGAATGATGGGATCTTCGATTAGAATGATGGGATCTTCGATTAGAATGACGGGATCTTCGATCAGATTGATGGGATCTTTGATTATTAGACTGATTGAATCTTTGATTAGAATAATAGGAACTTTCATTAAAAAGATCAGGAATCTAATTATTTTGTTTAAACACTAAAAATGAATCGCAGCTGCCCCGACGGTGAAAGCGACTTTGTTCACGTGGAAGAGTGCGACCGGCCCGGCCTGCCGCCTGTGGCCAGGTTCTGCGGCGACCCGTCAACCAGGGGTCGCCGGTTCAGGCTGGAACGGCAGGCCGCCTGCCTCAGGCTGGTGTTCATCAGCAACAGCCGCTACTCCGGCTCTGGCTTCTTTGCCAACTATTTCTTCGAGAAATATTCCAGTGAGTGCCAGCTGTATGGAGAAATTATCGGAATAACTGCTGCGGAACTTAAAAATTAGGAGTATCATTCAATTAATTATCGCTCTTGTGACAGGGGAATCAGTGACGTCATAGGGGGATCAGTGACGTCACATGGGGATCAGTGAGGGTCACAGGGAAGTCAGTGAGGTCACAGGGGAATCAGTGAGGTCACTTTGAACACTAAATATTGATTGATTTTTATTCACTTAAATTATGCCGCATCTATTGATACAAGCATTCAGTTTCATTAAATTATTTTTATACCAAACTACAGGCGTTCATTTGTCTCACCTAGCTGGCGGCGAAGGAGACACCAACTCGGCTGTGAGCACTTTTACCTTAGCAAAATGCTTTGCTGTAACTGCAGCATCAGCAGCATCAGCAGCTACTGTCTACTTGCAAATGGTTTTGTCCACTTTATGAATATAGTACGGAGATTTATACGAAAATACAGTACAAGTTAATTAATTGGTCGTTAACTAGCAAAATTTACATGTATATGCTCTGTCAGATTTTGACATTAAAAGGTTAATTTTTGGTCGGATTTTATTGTACACCACATCAAAGGATTAAAGTTTATGCATTGATTAACATAATAGCAATGCTTCGTTGCATTTTGTATTAGTGTAACTGGTGTATAAGCTGCCAGTTCAAATTAACGCGATTTTTTATATAAATCAAAAATGTTTACTTTAAGTAGTGCAGTTGGTAAGGCTTAAGTTAAATTTCATATTTGTTTCCTATGCATTCAGCTTTGCTTGCAGCTATCAATAGATACAAATGAGAAATAATTTGCTCTTTTTTTCAATTGAACCATTTGATTAGTATAAACCTATACTAATACTGTTGCATTTTTATTTTGTTTCAATGTGGACATAAAATTGCATGTGGCACACACATGCTACTGTAAAAGGTATAGATGAACTCTAGCAAGCCCATTTGCTGAGTCTTTTAATTGCTTGATAGCAGAATTCAATGAAATATGGCATAGCTAGCACAGCTGCCAGAGACTTGCTAACCAATAAAGTTGCACACAATTTGCAATACAAAGCTTGCTATTAATAATTTAATATTACGTTTTTACAATCAAATATCTATACTGTTACTAAAGCTTAAATATTAGAAACATAACGCTTCATTTTATGTAAATTACAATAAAAATATGATAAGTCCACAAGATAATTAAACATAAGGTGGCTGGCTATTTTTCTTCAATTATCATTGATAATATTAGTAAATTATTGAAAAAATAGGTTCGCAGGCGGACAAGTGAACTATAAGAGCGGATTTCGTTTTCGTTTTTATTTTGTTTTTGTTTACTTAGCTCGTATCTATTGATATAAAAACATAAATATTAAAGCATATTGAGGAATCCTGGCTTGGCCACCCAGAATCTTTTCGCAATCCCTCACCTTAGTGCTCCATCGCTATGCGTGCCCCAGCTTGTAACAGTCCCAGCTAGGCGTGCTACAGCCTGTTTTACTGTAATGAGGATGACTCATCGGGTGACTCATTGTTCTACCCCTGGGTTGCGCAACCACGGGTGACCTTGACGCCCACCCCCTCCGCTCTATTGTTCGGGTTCACTGGAGCGGAACGTACTCAGTTCATTAAGTGCGTACTTGGAGATTATTCCTCCGGTACTTTAGGGACCTCCAATAATTTTAGGATTTCAGAATCAGCGCGTCATCCCCTTTCCAACCGTATAACTCTTATTTTCCTGTGTGTGTGTGTCTCTGCCTGCATACCGTATTTAGTGTGACTGAACGCGCTTCAGGAGTCACCGCAATGGACAGTCATGCCCCGTCGCTGGTTGTGGGACGATGTCGATTTAAAGCGTCAAAGTGCCTGCAGCCCTCCTGCACTTTAGCTTTAGTTTAGAGGGTCCACATGAGAATAAATTCAATAGACTTCCGGTGCACTAAATAATAGGCAACCCTTCTTAGCAATAAAAAACTAACAAATAAAAATATATAGAAATAAATTCATAAAGAATAAACGCTATAATCCGAATAGATTTGTTAAAACTAGAAAAAATGTGTTGGACTTGAAACTGGTTTATTATAACCATAAAGAATGTTAAGAAAGTATGACAAAAAGTTTAAAAGATAAAAAAACTCTTTAAAAAAACTTTTGGTTAAACAATATTTAATGTGCTTAAAAAATATCCAAGCATAAAAATCGGCAAATTCACAACAACGAAAGCAGCCACGCAATGAGATAGATAGCCAAATTTAAATTAAAAAAATAAACAAAAAATACACCAACAATGGCTGCTTAAAAAATCTTAACAAAAGACACAGCGAGTATTTATGGTAAAGAAACTTTTACAAAAAAACTTTTATACAGCATGTGACAAAATAAATTCAAGGCTAAATCGCATTAAGAAGTAACAATAATTTTCTTTACAATCTTAAAACCTGTGTGACTTTAAATAATGTGCAAAATTAAATATACGAATTTTCGTACGAAACTACTACAAGTAGCAAGTAATATGAGAGTAAAACTCTGGATCAAATAATTTTGAATTTAGAATGATTAAGCGTGCTGCGTAAAGGCAATATCCACAAAATTAAAAAAGGCAAGCATAAATATAAATACAAGTAACCTTATGTTGCGACATTTGGTATAAACTATAATTAAAAACACTGTAAGATAAGAGTAGCTATATAAAATTTGTTTAAACTATATTTTTACGATAAATTTCAAATTAAAAAAAATTATCGACAAATTGCCTGAGGCTGTAGTTATTTTCTCAAAACATTATAAAATATATGTTAAGAAAACAAGCCACCCCTTAATAAATGAATATCATGACGTTGAGACCATGCGATATTAAGACACAATGAGATATAATAATGCTAGAAATTATGCAATGCCTCACAAGTGCAACTGAAACAATGCGGAGGAAAAGAATTAAAAATAGAAAATAAAACTAAAAATAAGATAGAAATGTTAGCTACAAACAAACACTCAAACGTCGACAACCATTTTCTTGTGCACGTCGAGGCCGCCAACAACGTCGCAAAATTCTTCAAAAGAGATTTTACCATCGCCATCTTTGTCGGCAAAGATAATTGTCTTATCAACTATTTGCTGCAGTTGGGCGTCTTTTAAGTTGTTGCCAACCATCATTTTTAGCACCTATAGGTGTGAATAGAATCATTCGAATTGTGGATAGAATCAAATCGAGGAAAGAAAGGGGTTTTCATGTTTTATAAGACATGAAAGCACGTTGTGAGAGCACGTTGTCAACCACGTCAGCTCTATCACTCCAACCAGTTACTCTTCATAGAGCGAAACCTGGGGGCCTTGAAATGAGCGCTTTGAACCTTTGAACTTTAAACTCTTGAACTTTTAAATACGTCTTTGTGATACTTTTTGTCTTTTGTCTTTTGCAAATACACCGTTTAATTTTTTCATGTTTTTATAAGTCCCCTACTCACTGCTGAAGTCTCACAAATAAGTAGTAAGTTGGGGACATAATTCGTCTAAATATTCGTATTCGGAATTATTCGGTATTCGGATCAGTTCTCCAGATATTCAAATCGAATCGAATCGGATCAAAAATTCCCTTTCGAACCATCTCTATTAGAATGATCTTTTTTTATGCTCACACGCATGAATATCATTACTAAAAGTAGAAATGTGAAAATGTTTCAATAAAATACCTGGAACAGCTCCCCATTGCTGATAAAGCCGTCCTTGTCTATATCATAAATCTGGAATGCGAAACGCAGCTTGGCCTCCTTGTTGCCCCGTACAGAGAACTGCGAGACGCCGTCAATGAATTCTTTGAAGTCAACTTCGCCATTTTGATCGGTGTCGAATATGTCAATAACGCGTTGGACCAGAGGGTTCTGCTGCAGCTCGGGGAGTGACATGAACTCGTCAACTGACAGGCTGCCCGAGCCGTCCAAGTCCAGCTTTTTAAATCGTTTGCCTAGCCGCTTGAGCTCCTCCATGTCAAAGTTGGTGCACATTTCTACTGGCAGTGTGTTACCCATGGCCCTGTTGCAGCCTGTTGGCTGTGGGAGTGTCAGTAATTGGTGCTGTTCTTTTATTTACAGCTATTTCAATTTCATGGTGTGCAGTGTCTATGAAAGTCGCCCTTTATTTTATATTTAATAATGTGAATAAAAACCTTATTAAATACAAGTCAAATTTTTTCTCATCTACTAAATAATGGCTATCGCACAGTACATTATACCCTATGGCTTGGGTTTCTAATTGGAGGAGGGACAGATCTTTGGGGCTGGAGGGTGCAGCTGCTGGCAAGGGGTCACAACAGGGGTCCCTGTTAGTAATGGGAATGCAAAAGCTGCTGAAAATGGAAGTGCCAAAGCAAAAGGACAAAAGGCTACAGTTAGGCAGGATAGGGCCTGGGCCCCTTGGCCTTGCTCTTTGTTTTCCCCCTGCTTAAAGGATTGCATTAAGTTTGTTCACGTTATTTTTCACATTGTGAGCTACACTGTCAATTTTTGTTGCTTATTTTTATATTTTGAATTACCTGGTAGGGGCATTTTGTGCAATGTCACCTATAATATAGACTGCTTAGCTATTAATCAACTACCCTTTCTCTAGACTTAGGAACCCAGCAGATAAAGACTCCCACCTACTTTTGGAAAATAAAATCAATCAGTTTATTTTGCAGAATCAGCACCTATTTAACAAAGATAAAAAATTATTCTCCAATAAACCTCAAATATAGAATAGTATTTCTAAGAACTAACTAGGATCTAATATAATAAATAGCCTAGGACAACAATAATGACATGAATATAATTGAATAGAAAGAAAAAATTGCCTGTTACAATAATAAAGTTTCAGCAATTATATTTAATCTATATAATCCTTTTTGGAAAAATAGCAAAAATTAGAAAATAAAGGTTTTTTGATATATTAAGTGACTGAAATTGATGCATTATTGTCTATTTATCACTATATACTGCCTAGTTGTCAACAAATATCTTTAGTTCTATTTTATTCTCTTGCCAATTTCATATAACTAAAAATATTAATGGAATAGGCCCTAGAAAAATAAATAAAAATTTTTCGTTTTTCTAAATTTTGAATTTCTGCCGATTTTTTGTGCGATTAATAAAAATTATGTTTTGTTTACATGCACAAAAATAAATTTTTTGTAATATTTTTATATGTAGTATTAAAACAAATATTAACAATTTTCTGTATATAAGGAGGCAAATTCTAGGAGTGAAAAATAAACCCCTTGAAGACCACTCGATTTGGAGTGTAAAGCTTATAAACGATCTTTGAAACATCTTTGTGAATAAATTGTTTGTTGAGGAGATTCTTAAAAGGAGGACTTAGTCATTTAACGGCCTCAGAGCCAGTAAGGGCCATTAGTGCCAAGTGAGCCAGAGTGCTATTTTGAGCCAGAGTGCTATTGGGCCAGAGTGCCAAGTGAGCCATAGTGCTATTGGGCCAAGCGCCAGTACATGAAGTACTAGGGACTGAAGTTAGGGACTGAAGATAGGTAATTAGGGCCTGAAGTCTAGAAATCTAGGGAATGAAAGCCGTGACCCTCTGATCCACGGAAAGGCCTTTTGGATAAAACCAATGCTTGCCGCTTGGCACTGTAGAACGCTACCAGGGAGATTAAATAGATTAGAAGAGAGAGAGGACCACTGGGACATTAAGATAATAAATAGTAAAACAATTTACCTAAATTGCTAAAACAATATTCTATATCGACATTTTAAATACAATTTTCATTTTTTGGTCAATATACCTGATAATTTAAATCAGGGAAATTGGGTAGCAATGTTCCATTCACTTTTTACTTGCCTTTATTTTGGAAGTTTAGTTGAAAAAATAGAGACTAGACCAGCTATTGATTCAAGTTAACTTGAAAGTCAATAAGGAGCAATGGAAGTTAGGCATAGGTTCACTTCCATTTGGTAAATTATTTTGAGTGCATTTTTGAAATCGTGGGAATGATTGTAGTGTTGTGGCACAAATTTAAACTTTATAAGTTGACATGGCATAAGTTAATGTCTATGGGCAAAACTCCAAAGGGGCTTGAAGGGAATGCAACTTTTCTTTGCAACTGGGCAGCTGGCAAGCTGATAATATTAGCATTTTTAGCTGTCACCTTCCAAACAAAATGGCTGGTTGTCTATTGGCACCAATAACAAGTATTCCAGCAAAAACCCTCGATGTACATATGAATCTGAAGGAGGGGACTTAGGACATATCCTGCAGATATGTAGGGACTCCTACATATCTGCAAGAGTTCCTGTGGCGCTGCAAATTTCCTTGGCCAATACAGACTAAAATACGGAATGGATACGGAAATGGATTGTATCTCCACAGTGTATTTCCTAGAACTCATTCCGCAGACCTATTTAATACTAGAAAAAATTGTAACTGCTCTACTGCCTGCTTTGTCAAACATGTTCTTATCAAATTGATTAATTAAATAAAGCTCATTGCTATTTATTAGAAGGTTAAATTTGAACTTTTTAAAATGAAGCATTTTAAAGAAAATTCCCAATCTGTGTCATTCTGCACCATTCCGCGTTTTAGCTAGTACCTCCTTGGCCTCACTTTGGGCACTTCCTCTGGTGCATCTGCAAGCAGTACCCACTGTGAATAGACAATGAGACAATTTGTTATCTTTGAGCTATAGTCTCAGCACACAGTTTGTTCATTACAGGTTTTGTTTGTCCAACTTGTTTTTTGTTGCTAAGTTCAAAAATGTACTCAAAATAATTTACTGAATGGAAGTGAATCTATGCCGGAAATTAGTTTATTTGAATAAAAATCAACTGCTTTAAATACAAAAAAATAATAGTCTAAATTAAACTAGCATAATAAGTTTTGGCCTAGTTAACTATATAACCATACTTAGATTACATAGCTAAAGTAAATGTTTTTGCAATATAAAAAATTACTATTATGATTTAATATCAGAAATAGGTAATCTTGCAGTTTCGCACGTTTAATTATTTTTCATTTTTCATTAACTTCAGTTCGACTCAATCTCAAGTCGCCACATGGCAGGGCGTCCACCAGCTCCAACAACCATTGTACCACCTGGCGATCTTGCCGTCGTTCTGGCACCATTTTGAAATGAAAAATAATTAAACGTGCGAAACTGCAAGATTGCCCAGAAATATAATATATTATGATTATTAAAAAGTAGTTCAGTTATTATTTCACATTACCTTGGTCTAAATTTTTATATTGTTTAAATAAAATAGAATAATATTGAGTTTTGCCATTTGTTTGGACTTGAACAAAATAAAGCTAAAAGCTATAAACTAATAAAGTACAGTTATTAGGCCTATCCTGCTATTTCATCATTTTTATTACTATAAAAGGCTTCATAAGAGGCAAGCCAATAATTTAATCTGGATGAATGGAAGATAAAACTTTGACATGTAGACATTAGAGTAAATCTTTCACAACTATAGCTTATACAGAGCTTAGATTAAGATTTAAGACAAGAGGCAAATTATCTAAACACTGATCAGACGAACCAAAAAATTCAAATCATATGTAAGTCTTACTATAAAAGTAACTAAGCCGTCACATAGGTTTTGATAAAATATTGCCATTATTGGTCACAAGAACATAGTGAGACTATAAATTTTGACCAAGCAAGCACTATGAAAAGGGAATTAAATATTTAATTTTTCTTAAAAATAGCCATAAACGCCTAATTGTCTACTAATTTTATTGGAAGAAAAGTAAAAAAATACGGGTATATTTATTTTTTACTTAAAGTGCTAAAACTGTATCTTAATAACAGTAGGTCTATTCAATCTAATTTTAAGTATTTGTTTAAACTTGCTTCGTAAATTTGCTTCTCGGTGTCCCGCATGTAGAAAGGCTTTACTTCTTAAACATCAACGCGATACCTTAATGTGCGTAAATTAATGTAAAATACATCATTTTCTTTCGCGCAGCAAAGCTAAAAAATTATTTGAATCGACCCACCGGTAGAGTCACCGCTGCTTGAGCTAACTGCTATAAGGACAACAGGCCTCGCCTAATTAGTACGGTTCCAAAGTACACTATCTTGCCCAACTAGTTTTCTATGGAATTCCCGAGGTGCGAACCTGGTACCTGCCAACAGCCAACCTGTTGGCTCCTAAAACTACCCCCGACGAAACGGGACTCCCGGATGATGGTAAGTCAACTAGTTTAGGGCGTCAGATAAAGTACAATAGCACAAAGACTCTGCACATGGCATTTCAGTGGGCTCACGAGCTCCAACAAGGACTTTTAAAGGGTATGCAGGGGCCTTTTTCGAGAGTTGATTTACGGCGAGGCAGATGACTAAACCTGCTAAAAGACCTAGGCGGGAAGATTCATGCTAAAATTAAAAGTACATGTACGCTTCTAATCAACGGGTTATATTCCATCTAGAGGTTCGTGAGGCGCATGACACGGTTAAATGAGAGACTCATTTTCTCATAGCCTCCACTGGTTTGGCAGATTATTACATTGGAATAAATCCCTAAGTCAACAGAAGATGACCGGGCTTCCTCAACCCAATAGGGGGATTTTGCAGGGGCTGGCCGGGAGAATACCTCAACCAGACCTGGGGCTAGTCGGGGGACAGGAGTTTTGGGCCAGGAGAATTCCTCGACAGGAAAATCAAAAGGTGTCACGAGATCCCCTTCCCTGGAGATTTTCGGGCGAAAAGCGGCTTCTTTTTATAAAACTAAAATCACCGGTCACGTGGCTGATTCGTGAGCCCGGCGTCACATGACCCGCCCTTGGCCTGCAGATTCGCTCCGATTGGCTGGAAAGCTGTTGGCTGTGACAGGGGTCACTTATGAGTCACCGGTGACTCATGGGGATGAGGGTGATTACGCAACAGGCTCATTGTATTATTTATGCATTTCCTTAACATTGATCATAGAAAAATAAGAATTATATGGTTGAAGAGAGGATGACGCGCGCGCTGATTAAGAAAACAAAAAAATATTGGTGGTCCCTAAAGTACAGGAGGAATAAATTCCAAGCACGTTGCTAACAACCAAAGTTCGTTCCACTTCAGTGAACCCAAACAATAGAGCGGAGGAGGTGTGGGCGTCAAGGTCACCCGTGGTTGCGCAACCCAAGGGTGGAGCGATGAGTCACCCGATGAGTCATCCTCATTAGTGGTAATAAAACAGTGGTTTAATGTACTGGTTGCCTAGTATATTAACTTGAATATTTCGCATGCATGTAAAATAACAAACATAACTCGTACACGTAACTTTACTAACAATGCACAATTACTAAACTGAATAGTTTTTCTTTTGATTATTGATGTATTGGTTCTTATTAAATTTCAAGAATTACAGTAATTTAGCCAATCCATAAAGCAACGCGTATTTGTCAAATTATCTGGTTTAAACTCTTGATAAATCAAGATGATGCAGCCAAGGGATGCTGGCTCCAAGCTGGCAGGCATTTCAACGCAGTCTGTACAGCCTCAGAAACTGGGAAGCCCCACGCAAGAAAGAACGGCGTCAAATTGAGTGAAACCTGGCGAGAAAACAGTTCAACGTACTTGTCAATTCGAGCCTGATCAGTGGCGTCAATCAGCTCATTCAGGCAACTCTCTGATCGATACTTTCTGTTCAAGGCTTTGAATGCAGGCCAGCCAAAGGCCTCCTGCAATTGCAGAAAAGTGTCCAACGCCAACCAGACGTTCCAGTCCGAGGTGAATTGTTTGCCACCTTCGAAGTAGGCTACGCGTAGCGACTGTCGCTGCTCCGGCTCTAGATTGGGCAGGCGAGATCGAGGCACGTGCAGTACCTGGATTAATGTTGAAAACTATAAATTTTACAGTAGAATCTTGAATTTCTATTGTTGTTACTTTAAGTAGCATGCTTGTAAATGTATCATGCTATAAAATACGAACTGGCTCACCGTATCGTGCACGAAGACATTCGGTACGTTATTCGAGGCCTCCACTGTGCCTGAGAATTCGCTCGGTAGCCACTGATGATTGTGGCACAGCTCGTGCACCGGACCCCAGGAACCGGAGCTGATTATCTTGCTAACTGATAGAAGACATTCGTCGTAGTCTAAATAGCCCATGATTGGGTATCCGGAGTGCATTGAGCCTTAATATATTCGGTGGAATGAGCGTTTCTCGGTTAAATTAAAGAGGAAGATAAATAACGAGGCGCGATTGTTATCCATGGCTTGCTCACCAGCTGATATAGCCCTATCCAGCACAATGCGCTCCTCTCTGGGTCGATCATGGCCAATCTCGCAGACGCAGTGAAACTCATTGATTGCAAACATTATTTGCTGCCAAATTCGCGCCAGTTTGCGTAACTGAACAGGCCCGTGCGCCAGCAACAATCGACGGCCAATCTCCGTTGGCGCCGAGATCACCAGCTGACCGGGCACGCGCAGTTCGAACATTGGAGCCGTCGTAGTTCGCAGCTCTTCGAGCCAAAGTGACTCTGGAGATGACTCGGCCGAAGCCTGCTCCTTAGATTCTTCGCTGGCGACCAGGCTGTACATCGGATAGGGCACGCAGCCGAGAATACGGATTGTGTGCTTGCCTATCTCGCTGCGTGGCGGAATCTAAAAATAGATTTGCTTAATTTTATTGGCGTGGCGTGGAGTGAGACGGGCTGTACGAGGGGGTAGAAATGCCGCTTTCTTTTACGTAAATGTACATTCTAGCCTATGCTAAAAATAGAGTTTGACCTTAGGGCCAGCGTTTTGGATTTTAAGTACTTTCGTTCAACTAGTTTACTTGTTTATTGCGTCATAGCCTCAGGTTTGACTAATATGTAATTTTTCGTGCCCTTATGCACCTAATTATGTTCTTTCCCACTCACAAGCAAGTAGACGATCCCTCCGTAGGGATTTAATCCCCTAGTCAAACGACCGGCAATTTCAAACCGGCAGTGAATTCTGGGAGGACGAGCCATACCCGGCGGTACCAGATCCGTGTGACAGCCAATCAGCATCTGCAAACCAGCGTTGGCCATAGACAATGGCACCTCAAGTTCTACCAGGCAACCGGGTGGCGCGTAGGCGCCAGTGCCGCGCCAAACTGTCGCTTCAGGCGCCGCGTACATGTAATTCTTGTTTAGACCGGAATAGCTGGCGTCCACTGTAGCTTCAATTACGCTGGCTGATAATCCTTCAACATTAGAAATATTTCCGGGAAAAGGATCAGAAAGTGAGCTGCGGAAGAGCACCGTACCAGCTGGCGTCTGTAGATAATTATTAAATCTTTGTTAGAGGGAAG
Source organism: Macrostomum cliftonense (assembly GCA_950096795.1). Lineage (NCBI taxonomy): Eukaryota > Metazoa > Platyhelminthes > Macrostomidae > Macrostomum > Macrostomum cliftonense. Next base: position 794,308 of record CATNEM010000203.1, read on the forward strand.
CTTTAAAGCACAGGTTGGATAAAAAAACTCACATCGACATTCTCCTTTGTGAGCAGCGGCACCAGCCACAGCCCCAGGTCCAGCCCGACATTCAACAGCTGACGAATTGATTTAGAGTCAACTGAAAGTGCAACGCGCTTCAACAACTCCCAGGCTGTCGCGAATGCCGACAAGTTGACTGTTCCTTCGATGAAGACCTGCAGAAAGACGGAGACAACTAACTTGACAAAGAGAAACCTGATACACAAGTAGGAACTACATAGGGAAATACTAAAGTATCAAAGACCTGGTCGCCAGCGAACTTCAAAGCGGCCGCCAAGCTCTCGTCGATCGACGACCCCGATCCGGCTGCCGTAACCATGCCAACCAGTCCGCAAGCGTCGTTGCCAGCCGCTCTCAGCCTCTCGCAGCCCTCAGCTGCTACGGAGGTGACGCCCAGACCCATCGGGCACAGCCACTTGTTGCCAGGGTAGTCACGGAGCGCCGGCCTGTCCGAGTTCGAGTAGCTCCAGTGCCAGGCCTGACCGCCACTCACCAGGCAGCCGCCGCTGGCCACGAACTGCACGAGACGGTCGGAGCTCGAGTCGCTGTAGCTCGAGGTGACGAACAGCCGGCAGCGCTCGATGGACAAGTCTGCTCGAGACAGTCGCTCCAGCTTGAGACTGGAAGGTTTTTTTTTCATAAATTTTCATATTTCGGCCAATGAACGTCCCTCAAACTTGAGAACGCCACACTATATCATGTAAAGCATCAAAAATTTTAACAGCTAGCATTAACTTCATTTTTTATGGTAAATGTTTTTCCTACTGGTAAGTCTGATAAAAAATCCCAAGAAACTTCCAAGAATCTATAGCAGATTTGGTTTGATTTCAGCACCGATTTCTCCTTCGTAAGATCACAATCAGTATTTGTTTGAAAAGTTCGAGCTATTTTTTGTGTGTGTAGGAGATAGTCTACTGCAAGTAAAAAGCAGTGGAAAGCGCAACAAACTTGCAGGAAAGACTCAGAAATTGCGCAATACAAAAGTGTTATTACTCATAAGTAGGAGTTCTGTTAAGCTACCTAGAGGTGGAAGACAGCCGAGTTACGTGAGGTCGTCTGAAGACGCTTAAGAGAGAGCAGAAATCGGTTGCGACAGTCTCAGCAGAGGTTCAATTTTACTTGTAGATAGATTTTCAGAGTGGCACCCTCAAAGCACTAGCCGAAATTTTTATCTAATTCGACTCTCTCTTTGAAGGTACTGTAATTCATCATTAAACAACTTCTATTAATTGTTTTTATCGAAATCATTCACTTCACATCTCAATTTGCTGACTTCCAGACAGAGTCACTTAAATGACAAAACCCTGATTTGAGCAAAATCGTCAGTAGAAAACCTTCTAAAAGGATGACATTCCGGCAAATCCAGATCCGTGCCGATGCTGAGGAATTCTTGGATCTGGCACCTGTCAAGGCCGTTCAAGCACCAGTCAACGCAGCCCTGAAGGATAAATTCGCAGCTCGAGCCGTCGCCAGATCCCAGTAGGAGGGCCTCGTGGCCAAAGTGCACGACCAGACCGCGGCCGAACCTGCTGGCCGCCACAATCGCTAAGCCGGCGTGCGACAGAACCAAAGGGAAGGAGTCTCGACCGTGGGCGACGAGGGCCGATGGCAGAAAGTCCACGCCAGAATCTTCAGTTGGGAATGAGCCCCCGCCAACTAGTACACTTCGATCGACTGATTGAAGCCTGTCGAGTATCGCCAGCCAGTCTTTGAACCAACTGACTGTCGATCCGTTGATCCGGAGCGCGTCCCATGCCGCTTCGAAGCCCGCCAAGCCGACTGTGGCTTCAACGAAGACCTGTCATTGGGATGGGTCGAAAACTGATGTGCTAATGGGTGCCTCGAGCACAAAGTGAAAGCAAATTGATAGTAACATCAAAGACCTGGTCACCACAAAACTTCAAAGCGGCCGCCAAACACTCATCGATCGACGACCCTGATCCGGCTGCCGTAACCATGCCAACCAGTCCGCAAGCGTCGTTGCCAGCCGCTCTCAGCCTCTCGCAGCCCTCAGCTGCTACGGAGGTGACGCTCAGACCCATCGGGCACAGCCACTTGTTGCCAGGGTAGTCACGGAGCGCCGGCTTGCCCCAGTTCGAGTAGCTCCAGTGCCAGGCCTGACCGCCACTCACCAGGCAGCCGCCGCTGGCCACGAACTGCACGAGACGGTCGGAGCTCGAGTCGCTGTAGCTCGAGGTGACGAACAGCCGGCAGCGCTCGATGGACAAGTCTGCTCGAGACAGTCGCTCCAGCTTGAGACTGGAAGGTTTTTGGCGTTTTTTCGTTGATCTGTCTATCTATCTGTCTGTCTGCCTGTCTGTCTGTCTGTCTGTCTGTCTGTCTGTCTGTCTGTCTGTCTGTCTGTCTGTCTGTCTGTCTGTCTGTCTGTCTGTCTGTCTGTCTGTCTGTCTGTCTTTCTCTCTGTCTGTGTGTCTGCCTGTTTGTCTGTCTGTCTGTCTGTCTGTCTGTCTGTCTGTCTGTCTGTCTGTCTGTCGGTCGGTCTGTCAACAATTCAGTCAGTAGATGAAATATGTTACATTCTTGAGCATTGAGATTCAGCTGAGAATGGGTGATTTTCGCACAGCTCCACATCGCAGCCAATCGTGACGACGCCATCTTTCGGCACAGCCTGCAGGCACCAGTTCAAACAGGCCAGCTGCACAGCCTCCCAATTCAGACAGCAGCCGGCCTGTCCAGTCAGCAAACTCTCATGACCAAAGTGCACCGCTCGACCTTGGCCGTACTCGGTGGCCGCGACAACTGCGCAGGCGTCGGCGTCCTCACCAGCCAGCAGCACTGGAAAAGCGCTTGGGCCGTGAGCGAGTAGCTTCGATGGAAGACACCTTTCGGTGTTTATTTTGATGCCAATGAGCTGATCAGCTGATAGCATTGTTTCAGTACTCGCATGTCGTTGAGGCATTTGCCTTCACAAAAGATTAAATATGGTTATAGTTTTTTTCAGCAGTTCAGGCAACAGCTGTTGATCAAATTTCGGCTTAAATGTACGAATGGCTGCTTTGTCAAAGCAGGGGATTACTTGACAACAGCTGCGTGCTCATGTGTTGCGAGAACAGTTGAGTAATGCCTGGCTATTCGCAAGCGATTTTCCTCTCGAAAGAAAATTCTTTGAGCCTAAAAAACATTTAATATTGCTTAGAATTTAAAGTAATTTGAGTTTTCCAAAAAGGCTGACGGTCTTTTCAAAGGTTTTCTAGAAATAATATTGTCTACCTTTTGGAAATGTAGGAAAAAGTTGAGAAAATTCTTGACGAAGCTCACATTTCTGTCATCATTCTGACATGGAAAGCTGTGACCACACCCCGAGCGGCGGATTTGATCAGTTTCTGACTTTGGAGACTTTGGGGCGTTGCCTGAAACTTGTTTGGAAATTTGAGACATTTGATAAAAATCAAGGGATAATTTTCATTTTTTTAATTCTTTTAATTCATCGATTTTTCCTCCTTTTAAATTCTTATTGAAAATAGCTTTAGCATTGGCAATTAAAAGGTCCATTCGAATGTTAAACTACGTAGACTGAAAACATCGAAAAAAAACGTCTCCTTAGTTCCAACTACAATTTAATCATCTTCCATCAAACTTATCCGGGCCTGCACGTCATTTTACGCCCGAATGCCACGCCCCAAAAGACCCATCAACAATTTGGAATGAAATCTGATCAACCTGTCACAAACAATTTTCTTCAGACAATATAAATTTGGCAAAAAATTGCCAAAGAAAATTCTTCTTTTAAAAAGAGCAGGCAGCCAGCGTGGTATGTTGGCTGTTGAATCACGAAGCTGAGCTGAGCTCATGTACTAGTTGAAGGAGTCAAAGACTTCGGCATTTTTTTAATAAAAGACGTTGCCATGACGACCAGCACACCGTCGAGTGTGGCCTGGGGCAACGCCACCACGGAGACTCGCTACTGGGCCTGGGACCCCGAGTTCGAGGCGATCATCCATCCGTTCTGGCGCCAGTTTCCACCGGTGCCGGAGCTGCATCACTACCTAGTGGGAATCTACATCAGCATAGTGGGAATAATTGGCGATATTGGCAACCTGTTGGTACTCTTTGTCTTTGTGACGTGAGTTTATAAACTGCAGATTGGTCAATTACGAGTATGTCTTTGTCATTTTCAATCGCGTCATATTGATTACCTAAACTAACTTGCAGTACGAAGGCTTTACGGACTCCGCCGAATATTTTCTTGGTAAATTTGGCCATCTCAGATTTGTCCTTCTCAGTCATCATGGGCTTCCCGCTTTTGACGATATCCAGCTTCAATGGTCGCTGGGCTTGGGGACGATTGGGTGAGCAATCAATAGGTCTGTAATGCTGCTTTGGTCACTTACCCACTTACGCCGCACTCACGTGACTTTAAAGACAGATTTCATGCTAATAATATTAATATAGTAATAATAGTACTAATTCACGAGTTCTTATGGTATGCAATATCTGCGCGGCGCATCAGAGGGCTGTGTACAGCTGCTCAGTCCTGACGGGTTGGAGGGGCTGCAATACCCACTCTAAATTTACCCAGCTTAAACTGGTACCCAATCTCAGCTGGGTGGGCTGAAGCAATGCGGGATTAAGTGCCTTGCTCAAATAGATAAAGGCACAAATTATCTCCTAGAGCTGGGGCTCGAACCCACAACCTTTCGGTCATAAGGCAGGCGCCCTAGCCACTAGGCTAGGGTCTTGTACAAGTTTTACAGTTTTTGTGTTGGCATACTAACCATGTGCTTTTCGTTTTTTCAGTTGAACTCATAACTTTGCCAGGTAATTTAGTACTTTCAATAACCCGCAACCCATCCTCAGCCTGCGAACTGTACGGCTTTTTCGGCGGCTTGCTTGGTTTCGTGTCCATCCACACCCTGGCCCTGATCTCCATGGACCGCTATTTCGTCATCGCCCAACCGTTTGAAGCGTTGAAGCGTCTCACTTACACCCGAGCTATCGTGATGGCAACGTTTGCTTGGCTGTTGGCTCTGCTCTGGGCTATTCCGCCATTCTTTGGCTATGGTAAAAGTCCATGCTGAAAGTAGGATTTCATCCTAGTAGCTTAGGATTATGACATTGTGGACCGCGATACAGACATTACGAGGTTATCCCTAACCACACTTTGGGGGTTAAATTCTTAAGATGCCAACTTATTCCATTATGTTAGATGTGACAGAAAGGTAAAATTAATTTGGGCTTTCAAAAGAGTAAAATATAATAAATTTAGACACCCGACCTTTCGATCAGATGTACAACCCACGGCACAGCCGCAGCTAGTTGCGCGGCGCATCCGAGTGTTGTGTACAGCTGCTCAGCCTGACGGGTTGGAGGGGCCGCAACACCCACACTAAATTTACCCCGCTCAAACTGGTACCCAATCTCAGCTGGGTGGACTGAATCAATGCGGGATTAAGTGTCTTGCTTAAGGGCACAAATTGTCTCCTAGAGCCGGGACTCGAACCCACGACCTTCCGGTCATGAGGCTGGCGCCCTAGCCACTAGGCTACAACTCCTCAAGAGTTAATTGCTTAGTATTCAGCCTCGCGGTACTTTTCCACATCCGTTACCTGCGATTTATAGGCTATTTCGTACCGGAAGGCTTCCAGACGTCGTGCACATTCGACTATCTCAGCCAGGACAAAGGCAACCTAATCTTCAACGGACTGATGTACTCCTGCGGCTTCCTGCTGCCTCTGTCAATCATCTTTTTCTGCTATTACAAAATTGTGCGCGCTGTGAGGGCCCACGAACTCGAGCTGATCAAGATGGCCACGAAAATGGGTGGCCACAGCATGAAGTCCGGTGAGGAGGTCCTTCAGGCTTATTTTGATTTTAAATGTATGTCTCCTTCTTGAGATTTTATAAAAAAATTAAATTTGACCACTTGAACCCTCACAGCTGATCAGAAAAGCGACCTGAAGACCGCCAAGATCGCCCTGATCACAATTTCACTCTACCTGCTCAGCTGGACCCCGTATGCCATGGTTGCCTTTCTATCCCTAATTGGGAAGCGCGACCATCTGAACCAGTACACCTCCGAGCTGCCCGTGCTAGCCGCCAAGACCTCAGCGATCTACAATCCGATTATCTATTCGCTGAGTCATCCGAAATTTCGAGCCGTATTGGAGAAGAAATTCCCCTGGCTGTTGTGCTGCTGTCCGCCCAAGGCTAAGGTAACTTTGATTGATAATATGCGTAGATTTGATTCATTTCAACTAATCTTATATTTATCCTTCCTAACCGAAAATTACACGTACACCCTAGGAGCGAGATACCAGCAGCGGCGGCGGCAGTAAGTTCTCCAGACGCGATACGGAGAAGGACAGCGGTTTTCCCAGTCAGCGACCAACAGCTGGAGACGAAGGTCGCGGCGGCGCTGTCGAGCTCAAGACCAGCCCGCCAGCCATCACGGAGGGCAACGAGAACAAGGGATTTGAGGCTGATCGAGTGTGAGATTGATTCCCACCGCCTGTTTGCAAAGATATGCTACCGAAACTTCAGCTGGATTTGAGTTGTTGATGTTGCGACTGTGACGCAATTTGGGGGAAGTCACAGATTATGATTATGATGAAGCCAATAGGGGCTTGAAGCATCGGAAAAATAGAAGAACTGACTCTAAGGGAAATTATTTTTTACGAGATTGCAAGTTGATTTATCGGGATAACAATTGGCTCTGAAAAGATTGATAGAATATTACTGCAATTGTTTTTTTTCAGGCACCCAGCACCGCACAATTCTATTGCATAGTCTCTAAGCAAAAAAGAGAAATTTCTTTTCGATGAATGAGGGTTCGCAAACGAACTGTTTGAGTGTAGTCTCTGAAAAAAACATTGACAGATTGTCAGACAATAACATCGAGAAAGCTTGCACCTCTGCTTTTGCGCACGCGCCTAATCACGAAAGATAATATATTATTTTCACAACTTTTTGTTACAAGTTTTGTAGAACAGTTTCTCCTATTTGTTGCCATAGAAACCGTTATATTATTACCTAAGCAAAGCTTTGGTAGGCAAGCGCTAAGGTAATCAAGCAATGGCATCTTTTGGCATTTTTATTAAACTCAAAAAATTTTTCACAAGCACCATGTTTTCATAGCTTTAGTGGCCTGGCAAAATCAAGTTTGTTGTGTCTTAATTAAATTTCTCAGAATTATGGGTTAAATCAATTTAGTTGGTGTGATGATGGATGCTAAAGTCTTGGGCCTTTATCAGAAATCGAAAAGCAAACTTTATGACTTTAGGAAAATTACTGTCCAAAAGGTGTCTTGCACGGTGTGTAAAGCTGATAGGAGATTAGAGGTTAGAAGGATAAAGGCTTGGCTATTCACTTCGCCATAGGATTAAATGAAATTACAAAAACCCGAAAAACTTCCTTGGTTAATGGCCTGTTGAATGCCTCATCACTTTTGAGTCCGAGCTGTCTAACTATTCGTTGCAATGAAAAGCTTCTATTTGAAAAAAGCAAAAACTGACACCAATATTTTGCGACGCTCTGCTTTCCTCTCCTAATTGAGGTCAGATTTCTTTACCCACGAAAGCAACACCTGCTGTAGTCAGGCAACTTATCCCTGCAGCAAAACCTGTCACAGCACGCACGCCTCTTGTCAGCGCTGACGCACATTTGATCCAGATAAAGATCCCCTAGCAACAAGTCCCATCCGGAAATTGCTGAAACCTGACCGGGGCGTCAGAGGATTTGTCACGCATCGGCGGCCCACGATGCGTTGAAAAATTCCCCACATACCGGCCTCCCAGAATAGTCGGACCAACATTTTGACAGTAATCCCGCCGGGACAGACAATAGTCACCGGGCAGGCGGGTGTATAAAAGCGGTGACGGGCGAGTCTGGGGAAAACTTATAGTTTTCTTGTTCTGGCAGCTCATCCAAACGACCCAATTCGCCAAGCTGAGCAGCCCGTATGTCATTCTTAAAGGGTCAGACACCAATATTTTGACATCAGCGTTGCCATGACAACTGAGGAATCGACTGCGTCAAGCTTGGAATGGAGCAACTCAACAACTGAAACTAATTACTGGGCCTGGGATCCCGAATTCGAGGCACTCATCCATCCGTTTTGGCGCCAGTTTCCACCTGTGCCCGACTTGCATCACTACCTAGTGGGAATCTACATCACCATAGTGGGTATGATAGGCATAATTGGCAACTTGCTGGTACTCTTCATCTTCGTGACGTAAGTTTCATTGTTACTTAGGTACTTCTATGCTTTCGTTACCTGCTATACTATTTTTTAATTTTGTTAAAACGCTTTTAGAACAAAGAGTCTTCGAACGCCGCCAAATATATTCTTGGTCACTCTGGCCACATCGGATCTGTCATTCTCCATCATACAGGGCTTTCCTTTGCTCACTATATCGAGCTTTAACGGTCGCTGGGCTTGGGGAAAATTGGGTGAGCTACTCCGAAATTAAGTCCTTTTTTTATTCGATACGCAAACTTTTGGTTATATTATTGTCTAATATACTCGTATACTGTCATGCTAATCAAACTTGATTGCAGGCTGCGACATCTACGCATTCACTGGTGGCGTATCCGGTTTCGTGTCCATCCACACCTTGGCTCTAATCTCTCTAGACCGCTATTTCGTCATCGCTCAACCGTTTGAAGCGTTGAAGCGTCTCACGTTCACTCGGGCTATTTTCATGGTTCTGCTGGCTCTGTGCTTGTCCGTGATCTGGGCTATTCCACCATTCTTTGGCTATGGTAAGAAAATGCTAGAAAGCCATTTCTAGGGATCTTAATTAAAAGCACTATTTGTAAAGCTCCCCCACCGCCGCCGCCGCTGCCACAAAACTGGAATTATTAGCTCGTTCACACTGCCATGAAATAACTTTAATTTTGCGTACATTTCACGCGTTCATCAAATAAATGGTCAGAGAACTCAGTGTACGAGCGCGTACATTCGTAATATGTACATTCGTCCAGGTGTAGCTGTTTACGGTCTTTTCAACCCCTTAAAATCGCCACCTCACTCCGCGCGACTGCATACGTGTACGAGCGTACAACCATCTGAGGCCGCATTTTTCTACCCCATTTTTTATTACAATTGAACTGCTTGATTTCAACACCTGTTATCGGCATCCAAAACTTTAGGCAAATTCGTGCCCGAAGGCTTTCAGACGTCGTGCACGTTTGACTATCTGAGCCAGGACAGGGGCACGCTAATATTCAACAGCCTGTTGTACTCCTGCGGCTTCCTGCTGCCACTGTCTGTTATCTTTTTTTGCTATTACAAAATTGTCCGCGCTGTGCGTTCGCATGAGCTCGAGCTGATTAAGATGGCTTCGAAAATGGGCGGCCACAGTATGAAGTCTGGTGAGCAGAGTCGTACAACATTAGTTTCTTGGTTTTAACAATGACTTTACCAATCAGAAAAAAAATACAAAAACCACAGCCGATCAGAAGAGTGACCTGAAGACCGCCAAGATCGCCCTGATGACAATTTCACTGTTCCTGCTCAGCTGGACCCCCTATGCCGCTGTCACTTTCCTATCCGTGATTGGGAAGCGCGACCATCTGAACCAGTACACCACGGAGCTGCCAGTGCTGGCCGCAAAGGCCTCGGCCATCTACAATCCGATTATTTACTCGCTGAGTCATCCGAAATTTCGAGCCGTCTTGGAGAAGAAATTCCCCTGGCTGTTGTGCTGCTGTCCGCCCAAACCCAAGGTGTGGATGATTAAAAAAAACTATCCCATAAATCATGTTTTCGCTGATTTATTTTATGAATCCCAAAATTGCCGAAATTAATGACAGGAGCGCGAAAGAACCGGCAGCACCGGCAGCAGATTTTCCCGACGCGACACCGAACGGGACAGCGTTCCCAGTCAACGGCCCGGGGACCACGAACTTAAGACAGTCCAGCCAGCCATCACTGACGGTGGCAATGTCAACAATGCATTCGAGACGGATACTGTGTGACTGTCTGCACAATGATGAGAGCCTCTTAGATAAAGAGTTGTTTTATGGTGGAGGCGAGGTAATGTCGATGAGAGACATACATGTAGACGACAGCGAGAAAGATCAGAACAGACACGAATGAGAAGCAACAAGCATGCTTAGTTTTGATTGTAACTCGCACCTCTAGCATCCCTCACTGCCCACGTATTTTGTTTGACCATTTAATTTAGTAAGTTGGATGTGTTAGTGCTTAGACAGGCACAAAAACTTGCACATTGCTTTTAAAAGAACACGAAAAAACATATTATAGTTATCTTCTTAGCCATAGTAACATATTATGAATCCCTATAGCCCTCATAGGCTATTTATAAGAGATGTACAGTAGCTATTGATGGACTTATATTATGCTCTTACGCATTGCCATAGAAACCATTATTATCTACTACAGTACGCTTTGGTAGGCAAGCGCTGTGGTAGTCACATAATGGCTTCCCATGGCTTTCAATCCACTGTATGGGACGACAATCAAGAAATAAGCCGCTTCGATTCAAATAAACAGAGATTTTTGATTAGCACGAGTTCCAAACCTATATTTATGGCCTGGCAAATTAGAAAATTATTTCTGCTTTGCAATCTTTCTTTCTTCAATGAGAGTGACGTGTGACACGCATTAAAGGCTCATTCACACTTAATTGCATCAAATAGCTTAAGTTTAAGTACATTTCACTTTTTTTATCAACAGAGTTGTCGCGGAATCAAATGTACATGCATGTGATTAGATTCATTAGACTGCGGTGTGAATAGGTCTTAACTGCAATTGTACATTAAGGGTTAGAGGTTCGGGCAGGAGTGTACAATTAGGCTAGAAGGTCTGAGGGAGTGGCACATAGTGCGGTTAAGAGGGGTTAGAGAGAAGTGTACAGTTTAATTTGCGACTCCGAATTTTAACTTTGTGCACCTCTTTGGTAAGAAAATACAAGACGTGTGCCAACTCTGCAGGCTTCTTCAATATATGCGTTTATTCCATTTTTTAACGAAAAATTCTACTTCACATGCTTGTAAATACAAGGAAAAAAAATTGGTTGCTATACATTAAAAAAGCCAGAATTTTTTTAATTCTTAGAAATAGGAATTTCAGTTCAATAAACAGACAAAAACGCCTTAAAACCGAAAGTATAAGTAGACAGTTTTGAATTATTTGTAAATTTAGCGTATTAACTTTAAAGAATTTGATTCCGGAAAATTAGACAAAAATATCAAACATTTTGAAGAAACGTATATCTGGTGAATGCGTGAGAAAATGTACTGTTAATATCACGAAAGCGTCATAGTACGGAATGAAACAAAAATTCTGCGCTTACGGCTATTTTACGAGTATGCAGATCAAAGAGATTAGATTCTGATTCTTTTAACAGTATAGTTTGACCAAGGACCACGAGGACTCACTTTTTGTCCTTGGTAAAACAATATTTAATAAATTTTCTAGGAAAAATCTTGTACTCCCTAATTTGTTACTCGATTGTGGAAATTATGCTCATTATTGGCTACTAACAATAGCCAAGTCGGAATATCTGGCTGCTGAATGTCAATGGGCTGGATTTAATAATGAAAATCAACTAACAGCCCACCGCAGGGCTGAAGGCCTTGTCACTGCATCAAAGCCGGTGCAAGCTAAAGTGCCGTCTCTCTAACGCAGGGATTAGCAAAGATTTCGTCTGGCAAATCAAGCATCTCTTCGTCTGGCTGATCTTGGTTTTGGTCTTGGTTATTGTCTAGCGCAAAATGTGAACAATTAGCGTCTAGAATTCCACTGTTAACTTGGCCAGTGAGTGGCGAAAAAGTGACCACTTGTTGCTTCGGCAGGAGCTTTTGTTTTTGCTCTTGTCCATGTTGTTCTTGCTGTTGTTCTAGTTGCTTTTGTTGTTGCTGTTGTTGTTGCTGCTCAGATTTTGGTCGCCCGGCAATTAAAAATGCGATTCCAGCTGTGTGAAAAAAAGAGTAGATGCTCAAAATGTTGGTACCGATTTAAAATTCTTTATCTTGAAGCATAATTTAATAATGTTCTGTTTAAAATTATTGGGATAGCTCCGACTATGAGGCCATTCTCAAAGCAATCTAGATAAAAATGTAACATTTTTCACTTTTGTGGTTCTTTGGAACACTTTTTTCTAGAAACAAAGAATAATGCCGTACTGCGATTGACGCAAGAAAATTCAGCAACCAGCTAGCTGGCTTGTGCATTGTGACACAACCTTTGCGAAGAGTGTGTTATTAAAGAGTGATTGTTTACGCCAGTGTACTCTTAAAAGTAAGGGAAGGTAACCTTAACCTACTAGAAATTTATAAATCAACTAACGAAAATAAATAAAGACACGCAGACAGTTCTGATCAACTCAAATCGATTTAATTTTACCTGCTGGACGTTAGTTATCAGTGCCCCACCACCCCAATTCACTCGTGTCGGTCCACTCCTATTTGTTATGAGCCCCACCACCCCAGTTCACTCGTGTCGGTCCACTCCTATTTGTTATTAGCCCCACCACCCCAGTTCACTCGTGTCGGTCCACTCCTATCTGTTATGAGCCCCACCACCCCATTTACGAGTATTCATTTACGACTCATTCACATTTAAATATTTGCGTCTCTTTTAACTAAAACCAAATCACCCCACATACACCCAGCTTAGATGCTTTTCATTTAACCTCATTTAAACTATTTTTAGAATTAAGTGAATGAACAAATAATTAAATAATTAACTTACTAATTAAGAAATCTCCCCATTTTTTAAATTCAATTCTTTATCTAATCAGCTTTAAGTCATGACATTTAAACTAAAATATCGTATTTACAAAAAAACTAAAAAAATTCTGCACGAAATCAGATAACTAAATCAAACTAAGAGAACATGAATCTGTTAATGGTGCTTTTCGTCCCGTAAAGTTTTTGTACGAGTAGTTAGGCAGACAAAGATTGTGGTGAGAAGCGGCTAGAATGACTCTAAGCAGCCGAGGGAAGAAGCTCTTAAGCAAAGAGGAAAACTAAAAAAGATGTAGAGGAGAAGCTAACCGCTTGGAACAGACAAGAAACCCCTTTATATTATTATCCAGGAGTCCGTGGAACGGATAAGACAAACTGTGAGTGAAATAAGCAGCGGGGATAATTGTGGAAGAAGCGGGCGAGAGGACCGAAGCGAGGGAGAAGCAGGAGAGAAGCCCAAACGAATCGTTGATGAAGCAAGCTACATTTATCGCATCCAGCGGCACAGCCACTGCCAAGCCACCTATCCTACAGGCAACCTACACTCTGTGACAGCATTCGCAGCTGTCGACGCCGCTGGCGTCTCATCGTCGATGAACCAAGTGACCCGGTTGAACAGTCGGTCGACGCTGTCGTTAATAATTCCCGGATTGCGAAAATCCTCGGGATTAAGGGGATTAACAGGAATGATCGTCGAGTGTTTAGCGGGATCCCGGTCGAATGTTGAAAAGTCTGAGGAAACAGGCCGGGAAAAATCCCCATCGCTAATTGAGGCGAGATCCCTACCAAAATCGGGTCCTTTGATGACGCCATCGGCGCTCTCAAAATCGTCGGCTAGATTTTCCGACGCGGCGACGGTGGACGAATCTTTGCCGCCGCCGCTGTTGACCGCGGCCGCGGCCGCTATAGCGCCGTCGCCTCTCCCGGTCGAATCGCCGACACAGCCGAGAGATTCGTCGCCTCGGCTTGCCCTGCTGCGACTCGTCAACAGTAGCGGCTTCTTAGTCGGCGAGAAGAACTCGCGACGTTCCTGGTTGCCACCCGAGGCTGGCGAGGCATTTGATCTTCGAACATTTTTGTGCGGTTGGAACAGCACGATGTAGATCTTGGGTACGAACATGCAGCCAACTGTGACTGAGGCGCTGATGCTGATGCACATGCACATTGAGGTCAGCTTGATCTGCCAGTAGTTTTGAATTTTGAGGACGTTAAGAGTTTGTTTTCCAAACATTGAAGGCTTTAATGTTCTGAATGCCTAATTGGATAGCGATTTGGATGGAAAAATTACATATCTAACCCCGAATAACCTTTCCACGCACCCAGATTACTTATCTAACCCCAGATAACCTTTCCACGCACCCAGATTACATATCTAACCCCGAATAACCTTTCCACGCACCCAGATTACATATCTAACCCCGAATAACCTTTCCACGCACCCAGATTACTTATCTAACCCCAGATAACCTTTCCACGCACCCAGATTACATATCTAACCCCGAATAACCTTTCCACGCACCCAGATTACTTATCTAACCCCGAATAACCTTTCCACGCACCCAGATTACTTATCTAACCCCAGATAACCTTTCCACGCACCCAGATTACTTATCTAACCCCGAATAACCTTTCCACGCACCCAGATTACTTATCTAACCCCGAATAACCTTTCCACGCACCCAGATTACTTATCTAACCCCGAATAACCTTTCCACGCACCCAGATTACTTATCTAACCCCGAATAACCTTTCCACGCACCCAGATTACTTATCTAACCCCGAATAACCTTTCCACGCACCCAGATTACTTATCTAACCCCAGATAACCTTTCCACGCACCCAGATTACTTATCTAACCCCGAATAACCTTTCCACGCACCCAGATTACTTATCTAACCCCAGATAACCTTTCCACGCACCCAGATTACTTATCTAACCCCGAATAACCTTTCCACGCACCCAGATTACTTATCTAACCCCAGATAACCTTTCCACGCACCCAGATTACTTATCTAACCCCGAATAACCTTTCCACGCACCCAGATTACTTATCTAACCCCGAATAACCTTTCCACGCACCCAGATTACTTATCTAACCCCAGATAACCTTTCCACGCACCCAGATTACTTATCTAACCCCGAATAACCTTTCCACGCACCCAGATTACTTATCTAACCCCAGATAACCTTTCCACGCACCCAGATTACTTATCTAACCCCGAATAACCTTTCCACGCACCCAGATTACTTATCTAACCCCGAATAACCTTTCCACGCACCCAGATTACTTATCTAACCCCAGATAACCTTTCCACGCACCCAGATTACTTATCTAACCCCGAATAACCTTTCCACGCACCCAGATTACTTATCTAACCCCAGATAACCTTTCCACGCACCCAGATTACTTATCTAACCCCAGATAACCTTTCCACACACCAAAATGACTTATCTAGCCCCCGAGTCACCTATAAGACCACAAAATTAGCTTACTAGACCTCCTAACTAGTGTATAACATGTTTCAATCTAAAATCCAACTATTTATTCCCAATGGGCTATTTTCTATTCGATAATCCATCTACCTGTGCTTAAAACAGCGACAAAGTAAAACACGCAACTCCGCATGGTTTTGACATTCAAATCCTACAGCTATTAAAGCTGCGCAAGCTTTTCTGGCGAGCGGGAGTTCGGGTGCACTCTAGAGTTACCGTAAAATATGATAAAGTTGCGGACAATTTTGATGTCACTAAATCTTCTGAACTCCATTAAGGCATAAAAAAGGTAATAGCGTGATTAAAGCTCCGCCTTCGTCCCTTAATCCTCAGCAGTGCACTGGAGGACAGTTTGTTCTAATCTCCTACCTGTATTCGCCTACATAAAAAACATAAAAAAATTTTTTTTCGCCCCATCATTTAATGAATTTTTAAATATTTTATTCCGATAAAGAATAGCTGATTAGACTCGGTGTTGCTCTT
>CATNEM010000203.1:815000-867500 GCA_950096795.1 Macrostomum cliftonense
CACCCAGGTGTGGGTGTTAGACAGTGAGTTTCACCCAGGTGTGGTGTTAGACAGTGAGTTTCCTTGGGTTTGGTGTTAGACAGTGAGTTTCCTTGGGTGTGGGTGTTAGACAGTGAGTTTCCTTGGGTGTGGGTGTTAGACAGTGAGTTTCCTTGGGTGTGGGTGTTAGACAGTGAGTTTCCTTGGGTGTGGTGTTAGACAGTGAGTTTCACCCAGGTGTGGGTGTTAGACAGTGAGTTTCCTTGGGTGTGGGTGTTAGACAGTGAGTTTCCTTGGGTGTGGTGTTAGACAGTGAGTTTCCTTGGGTGTGGGTGTTAGACAGTGAGTTTCCTTGGGTGTGGTGTTAGACAGTGAGTTTCCTTGGGTGTGGGTGTTAGACAGTGATTTTCACCCAGGTGTGGGTGTTAGACAGTGAGTTTCCTTGGGTGTGGGTGTTAGACAGTGAGTTTCACCCGGGTGTGGGTGTTAGATAGTGAGTTTCCTTGGGTGTGGGTGTTAGACAGTGAGTTTCCTTGGGTGTGGGTGTTAGACAGTGAGTTTCCTTGGGTGTGGTGTTAGACGGTGAGTTTCCTTGGGTGTGGGTGTTAGACAGTGAGTTTCACCCGGGTGTGGGTGTTAGACAGTGAGTTTCCTTGGGTGTGGGTGTTAGACAGTGAGTTTCCTTGGGTTTGGTGTTAGACAGTGAGTTTCCTTGGGTGTGGGTGTTAGTGAGTTTCCTTGGGTGTGGGTGTTAGACAGTGAGTTTCCTTGGGTGTGGTGTTAGACAGTGAGTTTCCTTGGGTGTGGGTGTTAGACAGTGAGTTTCCTTGGGTGTGGTGTTAGACAGTGAGTTTCCTTGGGTGTGGGTGTTAGACAGTGAGTTTCACCCGGGTGTGGGTGTTAGACAGTGAGTTTCCTTGGGTGTGGTGTTAGACAGTGAGTTTCACCCGGGTGTGGGTGTTAGACAAGCCAACAGCGGCAACAAACCTTGCACGGAGGCGTGGCTCTTGAACTCCTGGAAGCCTCTCTCCCCGTAGGTGCCCTCGTCGTAAATAGCCGTGACATAGTTCCAACCCATGTTTCGAACGATAGCCACCATCGCTTTCGCCTGGTAATTATCCGGCGGCACCACTCGAAAGAAATAATCGAACCTGTTGTTGTCGCTCAGCTCGGGACTGGTGGATGCGTAGCTGATCTGTGGGATCTGGGATTGCGGGATGGTAGTTCTTTGGGTTTTTAGCGCAAGAGAGCGGTTTTTGTACTTAAACGTGACACTTTGTCACATTGCTTTGGTTATATCTGTACCTGTCCTTGGTCATTCGTTTCATTAATTTCGTCTGTCTGTCAGCCTGCCAAACCTGCTGCAGCAGTACACAACCCAAAATGTCAAGAATCGTTGAGTATTCAAGAGTTTATCACACGAGGATATGAGAAAACGAACAAGAAACAAATAAATGTAAACAAGCAAATCAAGCGGTCGCACACACACACACACACAGAAAAAATCTATGCAGCTGCTGTAGCCAGATGGCCAAGGACCTACACCCAGTGAGCAGGCTTAGCTGCGTGACCAGCAGCCATTAGACACGGCTCAGGTGGTATGACGAAGAACACTAAAAAAAATCCATCCCTTGCTGAGCAGGCACTCTTTTTCAATCCCAGAATTTTCTATCTCTACAGAAGCTGCGTTCAGCTCAGTCTAATCATGTTACCGCAACCTCAGCCTATCAATTTCCTTCGTTGTATAACAGTGTATATATCGCTAGTTGCTGGGCAAGCTCTACATAACTTCGATAGGCCCCTCCTCCTCCTACATTAGCAACAGATTTTTGATACATGCGGACTGAGCCGCAGCTCGAGTTCCTAAGAATAAGGATTGATTGAGAATTCTATAGATATGTTATAAGTATTTTTTTCTTTACTACAGTTTGCTACTTGCTGAGTAAACTACTGCACTGACACGTGCGTTTCGTATCTGAGTTTTTTTTCCAGATATAGCAGACAAATTGAATACCCTATAGTTATTATTCACTTTACTTCAAGAGGTGTTGAATTCAGAGCTAAGAGCCATGCATCGAGTTGAATTGAGCGCCAAGGGTCTTAAATTGAGCGCCAAGGGTCTTGAATTGAGCGCCAAGGGTCTTGAATTGAGCGCCAAGGGTCTTGAATTGAGTGCCAATGATCTTGAATTGCGCGCCAATAGTATTGAATTGAGCGCCAAGGGTCTTGAATTGAGCGCCAAGGGTCTTGAATTGAGCACTAAGGGTCTTGAATTGAGTGCCAATGGTCTTGAATTGAGCGCCAAGGGTCTTGAATTGAGCGCCAAGGGTCTTGAATTGAGTGCCAATGGTCTTGAATTGCGCGCCAATAGTATTGAATTGAGCGCCAAGGGTCTTGAATTGAGCGCCAAGGGTCTTGAATTGAGCGCCAAGGGTCTTGAATTGAGCGCCAAGGGTCTTGAATTGAGCGCCAAGGGTCTTGAATTGAGTGCCAATGGTCTTGAATTGCGCGCCAATAGTATTGAATTGAGCGCCAAGGGTCTCTAATTGAGCGCCAAAATTCTTGAATTGAGTGCCAAGGGTCTTGAATTGAGCGCCAAGGGTCTTGAATTGAGCGCCAAGGGTCTTGAATTGAGCACCAAGGGTTTTAAAATTAAAAGCGCCATGTCTCCTAAAGCTAGGTCAGAGTACCCCGCAACCTTCTTACTAAGTAACGCCAAAATTAGATCGCGCATTTCAACTAGCTTAACCGATTGATAAAGAGAAAAGCCTAGAAGCTAGCCATTCGCATTGCGGCACACCATTGCATTTAGATTGCTAGCTAGCTAAAACTACAAAGAAAACTTTTAGCTTGAGAACCGGCCTGTCTCCCTGTGTTTCCTGTAAAAATGGAGAATGAAGCGAGAAAAGATTTTGTTTCACGCTTGACTTCTCTGTCGGAACTTTTGCTTAGGAAGTCCCATTGAACTGACTGGTTGATATAAAGGCTGTGATTGTTCGTCGGAAGACTGTCGATTGAGGATTGAGGATTGAGGAATAGGCCTTGCAATTGGGGTGGGGGATCTTTTTTCGGGCGAAGGGGATAGAAGTTTCACTTGGTGTGTAGGGGAAGATCAGCTTCCAATCTATCGTGGATGGGGAATCCGATACTGAGCACACTGACTGACTGACTGACTGACAAACATTAGCTTCATGGCTTAGTATAATAGGAATTTTTTGTTACTGAGTACTCAACGAAACATTCTGATTGGAAAGTCAACTGTTTTAGCTAATTAACGCTTAAGTTAACGCCAAAGTTAACCCGTGAATTAACCTCGTAGACCCAGAGGAACAACGCATTAGCTAAGCCCATATTTTGATGCCAAACAGTGTAGCACAGCGTAAACAAGAAGAGTTAAAGTGCAACCTGCTACTGATACATTCGACATCAATATTTAGTTGTGCGAGACTGACTAGATTTGGTAAACCTGACATTTTGCTATGATAATTATGCGTAAATAACCGATTCATTAATTGTCAGCAGGCTTTCATCGTCTCTGTTGTGGCACCTATACAAATCCCTATTTTCCCCATTCCCAATCCCGAAACTCATTCTTCACTTCGCCCACCCCCGCTTGCAGCTGTCTGCGCGCGCGCTCGTCACCCCACAGACTCAGCCTCCTGGCCAGTCAATTGCATTAGTCTCCAGCCGAGCGAGCATACAGTGAAATATAGTGGAGTGAGAAAAATAATAATGAATGCTCGGAGGAATGCCGCGCGGCACTGTTCGGATCCTTACTAGGCCAGATCTATGACGCAGAAGTCCATGGCACCGCGAGTCGTGCTGAGCAAGCCTAGCCTTCTCTAATGCGATTAATGATGCCTCTGCCCCCCTCTCTCGGGGGGCTGCCACAGTTACAAACTGCAACAACATACACACACACGAATGCGGTTTAGTTTGCATGCTTCGCTGATTTTCTCTAGCAACAGCCAGTGCCGATGACAAATGTCTTGTTTTCTTTATTTATGGGTGTTTTTTTCTATAGAAATTTTACTCTGAAATAGGCAGACAAAAATGTTATTTTTTGTCTTCCCCATTATCCCCAATTTTATTTTTATATTCTATTGCGTCATATACACTTTAAAATTTCTATACTGATAAGCAACTGTGCACAGACGGTCAGCCAGACAGCTCTCCAAGTGCTACCCTTAGAGCGCGGCTCTGATTGGCTCTGACGATAGTCTGTTTTTCTACCCCCCTCCCATATGTACAGTGCGGCCCTAGACCGTGCACCCTTATCAGTTTAAACTTAATAAAAAAATAAGGAGCGAAAAGCCTAATGCTACACCCCGGCTAGTACATCTTTTTAATAAATATATATTCCCGAGTCTGTCCATACATTGATGCTGAGTTACTCCCTATTCACCTTTCCCGCTCTTCTCAGTTTGTACCCAACCACCCGAGGACGCCCCACAAAATCCCTCGCCCAACAATCCGGAATTGACGTAAAAAGGAGCTAAAAGGAGATTTCTTAAAAGCTATAGTAGCTGGTTAGATCCGAAATGGCATTGCTAGATGATTGCCTTTGTTTGCTGAGCCAGTGCCTTAACTTAGGAATGGCTTCTGCTTTAGGTCGTCTTCCCCCATCAAAACAAGGAAGAGGCGATTTGGATCCTATCTAAAAGTCTTCCATAAGATTTTCTGTCAAAGCTAAGATAGTACATTTTCGTGTCTTGTTTTTCTTGCCCAACCGTTTCTCTCTGTCTTTATAAATCGTTTATCGTCCCATTCGCTGCCGTTCAATCGCTATAGATTTCGATGTTATGATTATCCATCTCATCCCTTCTCATCCCATCTTCAGTTTTATCATATCTCATCCTTCCTAATCTCTTCTTCTCCCATCCCTGCACGCTTGCAGTCTGAAGCTATCCCTGATCAATTCACCAATCAATGCAATAAGCAGTACTGCAGTGCTAAAATGCTGCGCCGCAGAATGCAAAGTACGCTCGTACTCTCCATTGCATTGCATCTCCAGCTGCACTAAGCAACCAGGACAGTTTGAGACGCTGCATCAAGCCTCTAGTGGATGAAGTTTCAGATGCATGGGGAGCAGAATCAGTTGGGCATCAATATAAGCCGTGCCAGATGCTGCAGCAAACAAATGCATGCGAAAAGTCAATAGGAAGGCTCTAGCAACTGTTTGGCAATGCATTTCCGGTGCTGCGCGTAGCTAAGGCGGCTGAGTAGGACTCATATAGCTGTTTCCCCCCAAGCCCCCAAGGTAACGTTCCCAGTCTCCCGTACCCAATCTGCATCAGCTGAGAGATCGATACCAGGAGCCTGAATAGAACTTCTCTCTGAACCGAATAATTTTCTGCTCACCAACTTTAGTGATTCGTCTCAAGAATTCGATTGAGAAATAAACTAGATTCTAAGAAAAAAACTAAAAGTCGTCTCTCTGACCGCGACGAAAAATCTGAACGGAATTCCGATTTCAATGAATTAACGCCAACTAATTTAGAGTCGCTCGAGATGGTTCAGGGTCCAATTGTTTTTAATTTAGAAGGGCGCTCAACGTGTCTTGAATTTTTATCGTGCGTCTTGAATTGAAACGAGTGGGAAAATTTTTGGTGTGTATTGCGGCCCCTTCAGTTGGGTCGAAAAGGTCAGGCGTCTCAAAATGTATTGCGTCCAAGAGAAAAAATCGAGCTTCTGACCTCTAGTGAAAATACCAACTCCTGCATTAAGAGCAATCTTAGCCACAGTAACAGATGTAAATCAAAATAACGAAATTTCTTGCTCAAAGTTAATTGAAGATATCGCAATAAAATTATTTTAAAACGAACTGACATCGTCAAATTATTTTTGGGAATCAAAGAATCTAGAATAATTATACTTGTAGGAGTTTCGCAAGCTCTTCCTCGATCTTTGGGAAGTTCAACTCGGGAAAATTTCTCACTTTTAGGCTCCCTGTTCAGTGGGTAGCCAAATTAAATTTAAATTTAATTTGGCCAGGGTCAGCCAGACTACATCGTTCTCATGTCTCTTCTCTTAATCAAATACCAACTTCTGACAGTTTTACTTTACCAAGCACTTTAATAGCTCTCTCCCAAAAAATAATAAAATAACAAATTTAGACACCCGACCTTTCGATCAGATGTACAGCCCACGGCACAGCCGCAGCTAGTTGCGCGGCGCATCCGAGGGCTGTGTACAGAGTTCAGCCTGATGGGCTGGAGGGGCCGCAACACCCACACTAAATTTACCCAGCTCAAACTGGTACCCGATCTCAGCTAGGTGGACTGAAGCAATGCAGATTAAGTGCCTTGCTCAAGGGCACAAATTGTCTTTTAGGGCCGTGACTCGAACCCACGACCTTCCGGTCATTAGGCAGGCGCCCTAGCCACTAGGCTACAATTCCTCTTGTTTGTTTCTCTCCCAAAGTTAACTTACGAACTCATTTAAATAATTTTTTATTCTTTTAACAACAAAAAACGGCCCGAACGTTACCTTGAACAGGCGCAGAATGTTGGCAATCATGATGCTGACTGAGGAATCCGCTGCCCCAATCACGCCAGCTACCGGTTGACGACCTCTCCGTTTAGCGGGGGCGGCGGCGGCAGCGCTTCCGCTTCCCGCTGACAAGGTGGACTCGGCGCATCTGTAGCCAAACGCTGAGTCCAACGTGCTCAAATGATCCGTGACAAAGTCCATACTCTGCTCCAAAGCGAAGGTGTCCCTCGAACAGGTGTCCAACAGTCTGGCGCCTAAGCGGATGTTCGGCAAAATGTTAGGATCGGCGTTGATTTGATTCAACGCGTAGACCATAGCCTCGAGGCGTTGAATGCCGCGGTTCTCGCCGATCTGACCGCACTGACTGACGTCATTGGTTTGACCTTTCTCGTGAATGGGGAACAGACCGCCAAGGATGATGTCTCCGGGTAGCGACAGTTTCGTCTGGCCGTTGAGTATGCCGAGCCCGGAGCTGGTGGACCTGCCACTGACTGAATTGATCAAGCGGTCGCTGGCATTGCAAACAACAACTAACAGAAGCAGAAATAGCAACTGACTAGAAGAAAATATTGTCATAGTAAATCTCTGATTATCAATCGGTTTTTTTAGCTAGCAACGGGATTTGCTAATTATTGTCTACAGAAGCCCACAGATTCAAGAGGGCCGATCCTTTTTCTTTTGGGAAAATCCTCTTTCACAAACATGCTTTTTTTGTTCGTTTGGCTCAGCTGATCTCAGCCAATCAGGTTAAGCTGTTGGGAAGGGGCTGAGCTTTAGCTAATGCACGATTCTCGAGAGTCTGTTATAGCAAAAAACCAGCGCTCTCTCTGGAATTGATGTGGTGATTTTGGATAAGATTATCTGGAGAAATGATTTTGAAAATATTCTTAAGACTAAACTTTAGGATTAGATTGACTTTGTTAATTTCATGTCTGAGTAGATGCTTCGATTTTATTTTCTAGGATTACCAAATGGTAGCAGCACACACACTTTTTGTAAGGTTTTTTTGTACCCAAAGAGAGAATTGTCAACCCGACGAAATTGTTCACATGATATTTGGGGAAGTTTGAGGAAGTTGTTGAGGTCACCTCATACATGAGGATCAGTTTGAGGAAGTTGTTGAGGCCGTGCATGAGGATCAGTTTGAGGAAGTTGTTGAGGTCATGCATGAGAATCAGTTTGAGGAAGTTGTTGAGGTCATGCATGAGAATCAGTTTGAGGAAGTTGTTGAGGCCATGCATGAGAATCAGTTTGAGGAAGTTGTTGAGGTCATGCATGAGGATCAGTTTGAGGAAGTTGTTGAGGTCATGCATGAGAATCAGTTTGAGGAAGTTGTTGAGGCCATGCATGAGAATCAGTTTGAGGATGTTGTTGAGGTCATGCATGAGGATCAGTTTGAGGAAGTTGTTGAGGTCATGCATGAGGATCAGTTTGAGGAAGTTGTTGAGGTCATGCATGAGGATCAGTTTGAGGAAGTTGTTGAGGTCATGCATGAGGATCAGTTTGAGGAAGTTGTTAAGGTCACCTCATACATGAGGATCAGTTTGATTAAGTTGTTGAGGTCATGCATGAGAATCAGTTTGAGGAAGTTGTTATGGTCATACATGAGAATCAGTTTGAGGAAGTTGTTGAGGCCATGCATGAGGATCAGTTTGAGGAAGTTGTTGAGGTCATGCAGGAGGATCAGTTTGAGGATGTTGTTGAAGTCATGCATGAGGATCAGTTTCAGGAAGTTGTTGAGGTCATACATGAGGATCAGTTTGAGGAAGTTGTTGAGGTCATGCATGAGGATCAGTTTGAGGAAGTTGTTAAGGTCACCTCATACATGAGGATCAGTTTGAGGAAGTTGTTAAGGTCACCTCATGCAGGAGGATCAGTTTGAGGAAGTTGTTGAGGTCATGCATGAGAATCAGTTTGAGGAAGTTTTTGAGGTGACATCATACATGAGGATCAGTTTGAGGAAGTTGTTGAGGTCATGCATGAGGATCAGTTTGAGGAAGTTGTTGAGGCCATGCATGAGAATCAGTTTGAGGAAGTTGTTGAGGTCATGCATGAGGATCAGTTTGAGGAAGTTGTTGAGGCCATGCATGAGAATCAGTTTGAGGAAGTTGTTGAGGTCATGCATGAGGATCAGTTTGAGGAAGTTGTTGAGGCCATGCATGAGGATCAGTTTGAGGAAGTTGTTGAGGTCATGCATGAGGATCAGTTTGAGAAAGTTGTTAAGGTCACCTCATACATGAGGATCAGTTTGAGGAAGTTGTTAAGGTCACCTCATGCAGGAGGATCAGTTTGAGGAAGTTGTTGAGGTCATGCATGAGAATCAGTTTGAGGAAGTTGTTGAGGTCATGCATGAGAATCAGTTTGAGGAAGTTTTTGAGGTGACCTCATACATGAGGATCAGTTTGAGGAAGTTGTTAAGGTCATGCATGAGGATCAGTTTGAGGAAGTTGTTGAGGCCATGCATGAGGATCAGTTTGAGGATGTTGTTGAGGTCATGCATGAGGATCAGTTTGAGGAAGTTGTTTAGGCCATGCATGAGGATCAGTTTGAGGAAGTTGTTGAGGCCATGCATGAGGATCAGTTTGAGGAAGTTGTTGAGGTCATGCATGAGGATCAGTTTGAGGAAGTTGTTGAGGCCATGCATGAGAATCAGTTTGAGGAAGTTGTTGAGGTCATGCATGAGAATCAGTTTGAGGAAGTTGTTGAGGCCATGCATGAGAATCAGTTTGAGGAAGTTGTTGAGGCCATGCATGAGGATCTGTTTAAGGAAGTTGTTGAGGTCACCTCATACATGAGGATCAGTTTGAGGAAGTTGTTGAGGTCATGCATGAGGATCAGTTTGAGGAAGTTGTTAAGGTCACCTCATGAATGAGGATCAGTTTGAGGAAGTTGTTAAGGTCACCTCATGAATGAGGATCAGTTTGAGGAAGTTGTTAAGGTCACCTCATGAATGAGGATCAGTTTGAGGAAGTTGTTGAGGTCATTCATGAGAATCTGTTTAAGGAAGTTGTTGAGGTCACCTCATACATGAGGATCAGTTTGAGGAAGTTGTTATGGTCATACATGAGGATCAGTTTGAGGAAGTTGTTGAGGTCATTCATGAGGATCAGTTTGAGAGCATCATGATGATCTTGCATGAGGGTCATTATACCCCAGAATCGGTCAAAGGGTAGTCCGGTGGAATCTCAGGTGCACGGAAACCGTCTTAGCGATAAAAGAATAAATGATCTAGATGATTATTGATTCTGCGGATGTCCTTTTTCGGATGTGGCGAAAGAGTACTTCTTTAAGCCTTTCTATAGATTTCTAAAACCAATTAATTTTTTGTTGAAGTTTTCGACTCAATAAGATCTCGGTGCCTATTAAACCGTTGGTGCGTGGTCAAGTGTCTATGCAGTTGCTGCTCATCATGGTCGCTACTTCTTCCGATTGATTGACGCGAAGCTGATAGATGTTGAAGAGCAAACTAATTAGAGGCTCCCAGACTAAGTGCGACGTCTCTTTGGATTTCGGCTTGCGCACCATTTTAGGCCTCTTGAAGTCTAAAGCTTGTTGTTTTTTGCTTCTAAAAGAGATTAGGGCCCTGTGTGTTTCTCTTCCTGCCTCTCTTTCTCTCTTTTCTTCGACAGCTTCTCTGCAATAGAAAAAAAATCAACATCTTAGTAACTCCGGGGCCAATTAAAACTAATGCATTAGCTGGAGGATTGTTAGAGGCGGACTGCCGGCTCTTGAAGCTTTATAAAGCATCTCTTCCATTGCGGAATCGAACCTGGGAGAGAAAGAGGGCTCGGCGCGTGTTTTGCTTTTGCTAACTCACGGCAAGACCTGAAGAGTAAAATAGCATTGCCTCAAACACTGCTTCAGCACTAGGGATAATAATTCGAGAATAGATCAGTTGACGAATTCCCCGCATAGATGGGGAAGAATCGAAGGAGGCGGGCAGATTAGGGTCAGGCTCAAGGTGTTAACTAACTTACCTCGGGGTTGATAAATTTATAGTGCTATATGGAAGTCAAATACGAAAATCATTATTTAAATTTACAATCCAAGACAGTAATGATTTACCTACAGTTTTTACAACTGTTTTTAGTGAATTTTTCAATAATCAGGAAGAAAATCGTTTCTAAATCCTTTATGCTCTACTTAAGTAGTAGGTCTGGTCGACTATATGCAAATTAAATCAGGTAAGAATCGGTTAAAACATAATTTCCGCGCCCCTTGTTTTAGCAAATAGGCACGCCGTCTCAATAGAGTGGCGTTCTTGTAAATGAGGTTGTTGCACCCTGTCTATTGATCTGACTGCTCCACTCAGGTCTCTATCCAGGCAAGCCTTAATTGTCACCGTTTTTTTAATTACTTCTCCGTAGCGTCTCCTCCCCAAAGATGCTCTATTCCTTTGTAGAGGTGTCATTCTTTATCCAGATAGTATATTTGTATTTCTTTGCAAAGGGTTGCTTTTATCACCCTCTCTTTTCGGCATTGTTTTTTAGCTCTTGATAGCTCTTCCACTGACATTTATCTGCAGTAGCTTCGGCGCCCCTTTGCAAGTAGCTTTGGCGCCCCCTTTGCCAGTAGCTTTGGCGCCCCTTTGCAAGTAGCTTCGGCGCCCCCTTTGCCAGTAGCTTCGGCGCCCCCTTTGCAAGTAGCTTCGGCGCCCCTTTGCCAGTAGCTTTGGCACCCCTTTGCCAGTAGCTTTGGCACCCCCTTTGCCAGTAGCTTTGGTGCCCCTTTGCCAGTAGCTTTGGCGCCCCTTTGCCAGTAGCTTTGGTGCCCCTTTGCCAGTAGCTTTGGCGCCCCTTTGCAAGTAGCTTTGGCGCCCCTTTGCAAATAGCTTTGGTGCCCCTTTGCAAATAGCTTTGGTGCCCCTTGCCAGTAGCTTCGGCGCCCCCCTTGCCAGTAGCTTTGGCGCCCCTTTGCAAATAGCTTTGGTGCCCCTTGCCAGTAGCTTTGGCGCCCCTTTGCAAATAGCTTTGGTGCCCCTTTGCAACTAGCTTTGGTGCCCCTTGCCTGTAGCTTTGGCGCCCCCTTTGCCAGTAGCTTTGGCGCCCCCTTTGCCAGTAGCTTTGGCGCCCCCTTTGCCAGTAGCTTTGGCGCCCCCTTTTCCTGTAGCTTTGGCGCCCCCCTTGGCCAGAAGCTTTTACGCTCCATTTGCCGGTAACTTAGTCACTCTGTTTGCCAGTAGCTAAGCCCCTGTTATCACGCTTGTTTTTCGTGCCAAGCACGTACCTTCATGTAACTATCAAAATTATCGATTTTGAAATTTAGCATACGTTTCTCTAATGCTGTGAAACACCATTATAATTGAGGGCACATAGCAATAACAAAGATGAACAGAGAAAAAACACAGTTGCTCGATCCAGCACCCTTGAAAATTTCGCGCATTTTCGCCAATTTCAGGTAAACCTGCAACTGCAAAGAATTGAGGGTTTTCAAATCGTGCTTGTTGTACTTGCCAATTATCACGCGATAAGTGCATGACGGCAAAATTATTAATTAAAAATTGTCACGTCTGAGCCGAGTGAAAAATTGAAAAATTAAATAATCTTAGTTGCGTTTTTCATTTTTGTCCCTAATTGAGGACGGTAATTTGCACAAGCTTAGTAAAGGGTGCGGGTACATTTAGCCAGAATTTGCGTACATCTGCTTATAAAATTACGAGAACATTACTTAAAGGTTAAAAAGTTTAATTAAGTTAAATCTGCACGAACTCTGTAGGCATCTTTGACGCTTGAAGGGACATTGTCCCCATAACCATCAACGGG
This sequence comes from Macrostomum cliftonense, assembly GCA_950096795.1. Classification (NCBI taxonomy): domain Eukaryota; kingdom Metazoa; phylum Platyhelminthes; family Macrostomidae; genus Macrostomum; species Macrostomum cliftonense. Next base: position 827,234 of record CATNEM010000203.1, read on the forward strand.
GTATTATTGTTCATTGCGCTGACTCCTGAAGCGCGTGTATGCAGGCATAAACACACACACACACACACACACACACACACACACACACAAAAGCACCCAGTCACGCGATGGACATAAATTGCGCAACTGACCCATACCCCAACCAATTCTACAACGAGGGATCGAACCTGGACCAGTCGCATACAAGGTAGGCGCGCGCGCTAGTCCGCCGAGCCACTCGCCCCCCACCAATTAATTAAAGGTTACTTCCCTATTACGCAATACCAAAGCTGCATTATCCTGTTTTATTCGACTGCATTATTTCATTTTTTCGTAAAATCCTTTTTAGATCCTAAAGAAGTCAGCTAAGCCTTGGGTAATTTTTTCTTGTTCTTACCGGGCAGATAAAATTTACTTGAATCAAGAAAAACGTCCTCATTGCGTTTGGCTTTGGATAAGGAATCGAGTTAAAAAATTGTAAAGAAATTTAATTTTCTTCTAGTATTTTAGCAGCTTGTCGGAATCATCCAACACTCCACAATTTTTATATTTTCTCACTGTTAGCATGACGGAAATTACTTTTTTCATTTTTAAGTAGTAAACAATAAAGACAAAAATTTAATATTTAACTAAGAAAACTAAGTTAAAATTTATTTAAATAATCTAAAGTCTTTCAAAATTTCTATTTTATTTACTTTAAAAAATCGATCGACACACTTAAAAGCAATTTAGTGCTCTACATACAGTTAAAATGACACTATGTACTGTATAGCAATACGCGCACTACACATACTGTACGTATAAGCTAACACGCATAACTGTTAAATTAATTTTGTCTCAGTCCACTGGAGTTGAGCAACGCCCGGGCAAAAATTCGTTCGCACTGTGGCACAGAGCGGAGCAAGGATTAGGATAATCTACACCGTTGGCGCACACCGGCTCGTGGCCGTTGCAGTGCGGGCACAACGAGGCGAGCTGGCAGGGCGCCTGACGCATCCCGGGTCGCCAGGCGCAGGTCTGGATGGGCCCGAACATGGTGGCGCTCTTGGCCGTCAGCCAGGCGCGCTCGACTTCCGGTTCGGTGAGCAGCGGCGAACGTCGATGCTGTAGGTCGACAGTTAGCAGGGCCTGGGCGATGCCGCTGGCAACTGACTGCGGTACGGCGATTAGTTCGGCCTCATTGAACAGGCTGACACCGAGGCTGGCTGTTTTCGCTAGTATTGTCGCTATGGATAGTACAGTCACTACCGAGCAGTACTGCATGCTGTTGTTAATAGGCCTATACTTCCGAGGCTTGGATTGCAATCAGAGCTTGGATAGCTTACGGAGATTCGCAGCTTTATACCGACTGCTTGAGTCTGTTATACAATAGTTGCTAAATACTCCGCTAGCACGTTGGCTGCTTAAAACTACCTGACCGCATGCTGTACTCGGTTGCTGCGTTTAGTTATGTCCAGAGATCAACAAAATAAGATGCTTCTTCTTCAATTTAATTTTAGATCTATTCCGTGCTTTTCATTGTCTTTTAAAAAGTTACATGACTTCAAGAATCAGGATCCTTATGAAAGTGTTTTAGCTTGATTATTTAACAATGACCCCATTTTCTACGTAGAATGGTTTACGCAGGAATTTCTATTGGGAGAGGGGCGCAGCCCAAAAGGTCGCCATATAGGGTTTCCTAGGGGGCGCTCCTGTCTTTAAGGTGGGCGCGCCTGTCTATGAGGTGAGCGCCCCTATCTATGAGGTGAGCGCCCCTGTCTATGAGGTGAGCGCCCCTGTCTATGAGGTGAGCGTCAATATCTACAGTATGAGGTGGACATCGCTTCTAACTTGCATGAAAATTTGCAGGTGCTGAACGGCCTAAAAGGTGTAAACTTGGGTATTTTTATTGGTATTTTTTTATTTTTTCTTTCCGCAGGCGCCAATCTTTGGGGCGCGCTAATTGGCGCCCTGCGTACGCCACTGTATTATATCTATACATGTACTACAGTATTAGCCTACTGATCAGAGTTTGATGAGGTTTTTATGAGTGCCAGCCTCTATAAGCCACACCATGTCTTTTATCCTCATTATTGTTGCGACAGCAACAGAAAACAGTTACAAAAAAACTCCCACCATACATGTACATATGCATGTACATCCGAGAATGGAAAATAGACAAAAACCTGCATGTGCTTTGCTTCACTATCGAATCATGCTACTCACAACTAGACGGTAAGTAGAGTGTAGGGGATCTAAACAAAACTTTTTCCACCAAAGGAAAATAAAATGTGAGCGCAACTTCTGAACAATGTCATCCTCTTTATCCTTGATAATATCATTGATTTAAACTCACTTTCGCCAAAAATCGAAGTTGAAAAGGTATGCATATGTTAAGAGTTCATGTTATTTCTGAGAATGTTAACTGTAAGTTTTAGTCCACTGATCAACTTTAAATGCACCTCTGCAGATGTTCAACGCCGCTCCTGCGTTACTTTCATTACAATTCAATTCTCCCTAGTTCGTAGAGGCCAGTCAATAAATAATAAGTTAAAAAAGTACCAAAGCATTATAATTGCTTATTACAATTAAGCACAGTAACTTTGTGCAACTTTATATATTTATTAAACACAGCATATTAACTTTTAAATAACTTAGTTGCTTCTAGAAAAAAAATCACCAGCTTCTTATTAATATTCAGACGAGTTAAATACAAAAATGGCCCCAAATAAAGAGGGTAAGCCACCAGCCAGGCAACCAATCAAATTACAGGTTCCGTTTGCTAAACAACGCCCGTTTTAATTTTAATTAACCGAACAAAGAGAACGGATTATACACACGAAGAAAAACGATGATAATAATAATTATTATAATAAATCTGAGGCAGACAGAAAATAGTAAACGACTAAAAAACTCCTAGCAGACATCCGAGAAGAGAAAATAGAAAACCCTGTGCTTAACTTTCGAATCACGCTACTCACAACTAGACGGTAAGTAGAGTGTACGGAATTTTAAAAGACCATTTTTTGAAAAAGCACTGGCCACGAGGCGTGTTGTTTTAGCCAGGGTAAATTGTGATTGAGGGAACCTCTCAACAATGTTTTTTTAAGAACAAAAAGAAGCAACAGCGCAACGCAACACAACACAAGAAACGGACGATAAACGATCATTATAAGTAAATAAGAGTCGATGGGCTGCACACAAATTAGTCGCACAGACTGGCTAGGCTAAGCAGCCAATGCGGGATTCAACAACTTATTCGTCGGCGTCATCTTCATCGTCGACATCTTCGTCTTCGTCGTCGGCGACAGCGTTGGCGCCGTTGCCGTCGCCAGCATTGTCCACTTTGGCTCGCTTTGTAGCAACAAAGGTGCCGGCCTTGTACTGTTTCATATCCTGTGTTGGGATTGTTTAACATGCAGAGCATTACTTATTTGAATTAAAAAAGCGCCCAAAAAACATTGAGGAAATTAACAAACCTCTTCGTAGCGAAGTTTGTCGCGCGCCGCCTGCTGTTCGTATCGCGGCTTATTAGGGCAGTGCTCCCAGCGCTTGCCGAGCTCCTTGGCAATCTCGCTGACGCGCCAATCTGGATTGCTAGCCCGCACTTTCGGACGCTCCTCTTCGCAGAAGAAGAAAAAGGCGGACAGGGGTCGTTTCGGCATGTTGGGATCCTTGACGCGCTTTCGCTTGCGACCTTTGCCGGCGCCCATGTCGGCGGGCACGTAGTCCTCCATCTCGCGATTGTGACGCTCTTTGTCGCGGGCGGCCATGTCCTCGAAGCGTTTCTTCTCCTTTGGATTCATTGTCTTCCATTTTTCGGCGCATTTCTTAGAAAATTCCGAGAATACGACGGTCTCGTCCGGGTGCTTCTTGCGATGCTCTTCGCGGATTACTTGGACAAAGCAGGCGTAGGCCGTCATGGCGCCTTTGGGCTTGTTCTTGTCTTTGACCATTGCGGATGTCGTTTGTAAAATTTGATGCTAAAATGGAGAGGTTATTAAGAGTTTATTGTATCATAGAGCATTCAACAATCCATTACAGTGCTTAGGCCTAGCCCTAGGGCAGCTATCTCATCTTTGCAAATTGGTAGGTCTTCAGAGATCAAGAAAATCGAGAGGATACGATTTATGATAGGAATATTCAAGTGAGGATGAGGATCACTAACTGCATACGATAAAAAGTACATGTATATGTACAATTCGATCAATTAGTAGAAATACATACAATACGTTTAAACTGGGCTATCGCCTATCTAAATACACTGTAAAGAAAAAGTGGCCATATTAGCTCTCAGAAGTATTGACAGTTATAAAAAAGCTACCTTAATATGTTACGATACTTATATAAACACAATATTAATACTGCATAAGTCAGCTGTAAAGGAATACTAAATCTATACTTACCTTTAAAATGTATTAGAAACCTATAGGCGTCAATGTAATACAAGGCAATGCAGTGGATTCAGCAACGTTAGAAAGATAGGCAAGCCTAGGTTTTCGTTAGCTATGCCTTTAGTCAGTGCCTTGCAAATGCTGAGCTAAACGCATTGCAGTCATAAGGTTCAACACCATAGGCTAATTTTGCTCACGTGACTTTTACAGGAACCAATAGAAAACGAGAATACTAAGTTAAACAAAGCAAAAAAGAGTTAATACACGCAAAAACAAAAATGCAAAATAAAAAACATTTTTAGGTTTAAAATATTTTTTAATTAGACTTTAATGCACTAGTAGTTTTTTATTGCATGAAAATTACTAAAGTCATGTTCTTTTTGTTTAAAACGAAAAAATATTTAACAGCTCTCCATTACAGGAAAAATATAAGAAATAATTATTCGCGTTACGATGCTACCGGCGTAGAGTCGTGGACGTGGACGTGGAGTAACGTACCGTCGCATGAAGCCATAGGAAGTATCTTCTCATTTTAATAAAAAATTTCAAAAGCGAAGAGTCCTTTCAGCAGAGAGACTTTTGAGCTCCAATATTTTGTTCCTGTTTTCAAAATTTAAAAATAGAATCTAGAAACTTTAATGTTAAGTATGAAAAAAATCTGAACTAGGCCCTAGGGTATAATTATGCAATAACTTGTTATCACTAATGTTACGTCAGTGTATTAATTCATTTTTTAATTTTGGTGAAATAATTGTAAATATTTTTTTAGTCTTACCTGTTTTTATTATTGATTGTAAAACTACATAAATAAGTAAGTATACTGTATACCTATGTTACTAAACATTCAATTGTCATTTTTCGTCATTCACATTGCTTTGTCTTTGTGTAGAAAGTAAAGAAGCAAAGTGAGTATTTTAAAAAAACAACATAGGATAAAAATTTTTTAGGATTGACTATGCAGCCAAGCATAGTTATATGCAAAAGTTAAATTTTTATGGCCTAATTCATAAACAAAATAGGCCTGCTAATAGAAGACTATATTTCAATTCTAATGCCCAAATATTATGTTATTTAGGGTAAATAATTATTACTTTTTGATTGCTGGAAGAAAAACAACTGTTTTTTGGAAAAGTATAAGAATTATAAGAGTATATTTTTCTAAAACATTTAGTTTATTACAGAAAGTGTATTTATGATAATAAATGATATTAGCAAAGCAAACTTATATAATTTTGTTTTTCATAGATCTCATATAATTCTTATATAATTAGAATTTCAAAATGGTCTTTTAAGAAGCATTCGGCAGTTCAAAATTTTTTTTTCAAAAAAAGATTTTAATTTAGTTAATACTTAAGTAGCCTAAGACAATTGTCACGAATAATCGTGTTACTTGCCTTGCTATAGTGACAGCTAGGTAGCATGCTCTTCAATGCAACAGATGCAACCATCAGCAACATTCTGGCTTTGTGCATTTTTAGCCTACTTACGAGTATTAGCTTTGTAACTTGTAGAAAAATCCTAGAATTATAACAAATTATAAATTATAAGACATTTAAATTACATGCTGGGTTAATTTTTATGCTATTAGGATGCTATAAGAATCGCATCCTGAAATTAAGAACATGGTGCAATTTTGCATCCTGTGCCTAGCAAAAAAATTACCCAGATTACATGTCAATACAAAGCTTGATGGAATAATTAGTTATTCCAACCATTGTTTACATTAGCAGATAAATGGACTATATCATATATTGGCAGATAAAAGGACTCTATTGTATATTATTAGCAGACAAAAAGTTAGCAGACACAATGACTGTCCACCATTTTAAGCATAGAAGATACTTAAAATAATAGAAATATTACATTTATAAGATGCACTTGGCAAAAAAAGACCTAACAATACTTATTGATATGATAGTGACCACTTAAAATAGCTAAAAATGACAATAATAGGAATATAAAACCTGCAGAGCATTCTAGGGCTCACAGTTAAAAATGAATACTTAAAAGCATAAGGTTATTCTAAAGTAGAAAATTGTAGGCAATCAAAATATATTTTAAATGTTAAAAATATTTAATTATACTTTTGGTATCTAATACCATATAAACTCCTTAAGATGACTCAAGCATGGCCTTTTTAGTATATTACCATGCATAGCTCTTAACTTTGCTCTATTTTAGCTATTCCATTCCCAGACATTTGATTATGATTTTGTTTTTGTATGTGATGATTGACTGATAACTAGGTAATTGTTGACAAATACAATTTGCAACAATACATATGCTACTTATCTTTTGATGATCATATGCCAGGAAGAATAGTAATGTCTTGGTTATGCAATTTTAAGTTGGAATCATGACATAGTTCCTGCCACTAGCCTATGCTTAAGTATTCCTAATACCAATAGACTAGGCTAGGTTTAGTTTTTACCATGGGAGTGCTTTCAGTAAAAGATGTAGGACTTGTCAATGAGTATATTTTTTTACTGGCATCACCAAGTTCAACCAGATAGCCAATTAGTTGCTAAGTATTAATTTATTTAATAAAGTTTTGCCAATCACCAATCATATTGAAAGCCTAGTAGTATGGAAAATTCAGTGAAAACTGCCACCTTTCTGACTATGGCCTAGTACTAGATAAGATCCTATAGCTATAATGCAAGCTTGTAATCAAAGCAGTATATAAGTGACCATCTAGAAATTGTTACCACCTATAGCCATTGTTGTAGGGTTATTCTATAATTCTATACTAATCTCTCGAAATAGCGAATTTATACTCCCCCTATAATATTAATTTATACTAGCTATACTACTAACATAAATCTGGTAGCATTCAACACAGTGCCAAGTGGCAAGCACTGGTTTCTAGCCTGAAAGGTGTACCGTGAAACATAGGTTCACGGCCTTTAACTCTATTATCACTCTACTGTCACACCTCTTTCACTCTTACTTTATGCAACAATGTGCAGGATCGAAGTATCAATTCGCAAATACTTTCCAACACTCTTTTCTCCTCAAGCCTCTGCTCAAATAAGACTTTAGCTTGTCAAAACTCTAGATAGGTTTTGCTTGCAAATTTCATATTAGAAGGGCTAAAAACCTGATGCCTTTCTGGGCTGATAGATCGCTTGTATTTATAGTATTTTCTCAGGGTTTGTTTAAAATGACAATGACATAAAATGACCTTCATATCCTAAACCATCTTTGGAATAATACCTGGGTAGCCTAACTATCTGAATAATCTATAGGTAGCCAATACTTTTATCTGAATAATCACGGGTTAGCCATTTTTATCCTCTGAAAAGTAACTTGGTAGGCAGACCTATACCCTGAAGTCACTGTTTAGCCATAATTTCGTATCTTCCGAAAAGCGAAAGGTAGTTTGATATTACCCCTGAATTTTAACTGGGTAATCGCCGCCTGGGTGAATTCTGGTATTGTCCATACTGTACCAGAGCTACCCGGTATTTTTTGGCTGAGAGTGGACTAGGCGCAGGTTTAGTAGATTCCCTTTTTCAGTTGTGATTAAATTGGTTTGTTCATATTCATTTTTTAGAAATCTAAGTATGGATAGTCTCGTGCATTTGCGTGGTTAATGTGTGTTTCGTAAATATTGAATAAATGATTTCATACAATTTACACTTTAGGGGTTGGCGGTGGTAGAAGATAGAAATAGAAAAAGCAACTACTGATAGTGAAGTTGGAAATCTACTGTGGCAACTGCTTGCCAAATTTGTGTGGGCGTTGTTGGAATGGCCGAAACGAAGATTCAAAATAGCTCGTATAGAACGTACATTCATTCCGCCAGGCTCATTGCGTGGGCAGGCAGGCAAAGTCGCCAACCTCATCCACTTCAACCCCCATTAGTCAGACTACCGCCCATTACTGCAGCCAACCAGAGAGCAGCCAAATCTACTGTCTCGTGATCAGCTGATTCTAGTCGGCGTTGCCCCAGCTCTACATTAGTATGTGAAGTAGTTCCCGGCCAAACTTTGAATATTCATATCTTTAAGACTAAACCTGCGATTTATCTGAATTTTTTTTCATTTCCTTCTCGCAGACCAAACTGTATACTGGTAAGATTTCAAAGCATGTCAATGTGCAGAAACAGAGGTCAATTTTCATCAAAGAATAACGTCTGTTAAGCAATAGCTAACTATAATTTCCCGCAATCGAAACGTGTATAGGGTGACCCACGTTGTCTGTCGCTATTTTGCATCCCAGCTTATCCCCAGTTCATTGACATTCGATAAAAGTATTCTTAAAACACCAAGAAAATGTCGACGTACTCTGAGATTGACGAAGAAAAGCTCTCCTTGTCGGACGTCCCAGACGAATTGCTTAAGAAAGTCCGGCGGTAAGTGAACTTGTCACGTTATGAGACATCCAAGTTCAACAAAATTCGTTTGACAGGTCTCTATCAGCTTTCGTTTCCCTTTCTTAGCAGTTTTTATTTATTGTTAAAGCATATTTATTTACTTTGCGTTTGGTTCTATCGCTGTCTATGATAATTTATCAAAATTTCACCGTTTCGTATATCATACAGCATATGTAGTGCTTGTTCAAGCTGCAATCGATGTTATAAGTTTGGCTGGTATTTTGGCGGTACCAGACACTTTCGAATGGATTAAACAGTAGTAAAGCAACATCTAGATGCTACTTTGAATCATTTAAAATTAGTTTCTTGGGCTGTAAATGTGTTAGAACCTGATAATGTACGGAATTAAATCTTATATGCATTAGGCCTACTCTCTAGGTTCAAGACAGCAATATTTATTATTTGGTATTGATTACATAAAGTTGTACACTACAGCTAGACAACAAATAAAATTTGGACTCAATATGTTATTTAATGTATATAGTAAAATGATTTTTCTGTATTGTTAGTAAGCCATAGCCTCCGTTTAAAATAAGCCATAGCGGCATAGCTCCTTATTTATTAACTTTAGTTTATTAAGTCCCTTGCTAGTAACCATTGAATAAATAGACAGCACTCAATAGTATAGATTCTGTTTTAAATTAAGTTCCAAACCTATCTGTTAATAATTAAAACAATTTTCGTGCTGTCAATCCGTCCAGCCTAATTTATCTGGATTTATGACTAACTCTGTTCCAAATATTTTTGATTTGCTTTTAAAGAACAGAAAGATTTAATGTTTTTATATGGCTTATTTTACAGATCCGTTGGCCTATTAGGCGGCTCCCAGAAGGGCGATCTCTACCATGGACAGGGCTCAGAGAAGCGTTCCAGAAGAGAGATTGCCAATTGCAACGAGCGACGTCGAATGCAAAGCATCAATTCGGGCTTCGAGTCTCTCAAGACGCTGTTGCCAACAGAAGATGGCGAGAAGCTTAGCAAGGTAAGGGGAAAATCCGGCATATTAGCTCAGTGCTAGTGTCCCTGGGTAATCCCTATCCCGGTCAGCTGTTTAAACTTAGGACTTGACTAGTGTAGCTTTGAATGTGCAGCAGTCAGGATTATTTTAAGGTTCCGTCAGACTGCCAAGTTCTTGCATGCGCAGAAATGTACGCAATATGCGCACTATGCTACTTAACCACTTCTTCAGTAGCGTGCAAAGATTTTCGCGCGCGTAAATAAAAGCTTCACTATGAAAATAATTGGAAGCCCCGCTTGATTCCCAAAATAGTCTGGATTTCCAATTAAAAAAAGCCAATCTTTTATTTAACACCAAGCGCATAATTCACGCCCAAACTTAATAAAATTTGCTTAACTCTCTTTCAGGCGGCCATCCTGCAGCTAACATCGAAGTACATTCAACATCTTGTTGGCGAGAATCGCCGTATGCGTGATCAATTGTTGCAGATTCAGCAGCAGCAGCAACAGCAGGAACAGCAGCAGCAACGGCCTCGTCAGACTGATCTGCTTCTAGCCGCTTCAGATCTTGCTTTGCGGAAACGGAAACTACCAGTCGCTCCTGACGAAAGCGACCGGGGCGGCGGTGGCGGCGTGTACATTGGCTACTTCCAACAGCAGGGACATCCGGCCGTCATTAGGCCGCAACAGCAGCAGCAGCACCCTACCTTCCAGCTAGCTGCTAAACCCGACTATGAGCAATTCGTGATTGAGCCGCCTGTCCCACATCTGCTGCATCAGCAGGCGCAGCAGCAGCAGCAGCAGCAGCCTCTGCCAGCCAAGCCCAAGCGGCTGGAACACCTCATGATGGCTATTGAACGCATCGAGGGCCAGTCAAATCAGCAGCAGCAACAGCACCAGCCAGCTGTGATGATCAGCCCGTTCACTCCGCACGACGCCCATCAACAATCTGAATCTGTCATTGTCGAACAGCCAGCCGACAGTGCCAGCAGTGCCGACCTAGACGACGCCTCCGATTCGCCCAGATTAGTCGTGCTAGACCTGGTGTCGGCGGCGGCGGCAGCGGCGGCTGCCGCGTCAGCAGCAACAGCGTCCACCAGCAGCAGCACCAGCAGCAGTAGCGTTGTCGGCGTCGTCAGTCATCCTTCGGCGTCGGATTCGCCACCACCGACTGCGACGCCGACGGCCTCCTCCGGGTTGGTGCTGTGCGACAGTAGGCCGCGCGCTATACCGCACAAATACTTGCACAGGCCGCAGGTGGTTCAGGCCAATCGGTCCAATTGAACAAATTGTTTTGAAATAAAAATTAAATCCAACAATGCTTTAGTCAGTTTTCTAATTGGATTATTTATTAGTTAGTACAGTTTTCATCTATTAATTATGCGTATTCGTATAGCGTATTGTACTATTAGTAATGCCTGTACTAAATAGCCGGAAATGAAGTTAAATTACCAATGACTGCCAATAGAATATGTGAATTGATAAAATTTGATTCAGTTCAGTTTGTAGTCAAACAATTTTTCTAATCCGAACAATAAGCCCCGTGTTTTTGTGTAACTAATGCTTTTAGCGTACTGAATTAGTTTAGTACTGTAACGCTACGCTTAGACGTATATGTAGATAAAAAATCATTAATTAATTTTATTAATGTAGGTTTATTGTTGGCCATTTCTAATATATGCCCGAAATGCTGATGCTGTACACAGACAGACACACACCCACACAATAACGCTTTGTAATTAAAACAAAACCTGTTTAAACTCGTTATTCGATAATTATATATATATATATATATTAGTTTGTATTGTATGCTCGCGTCATAGTCAAATTGTTTTCCTATTTATTATTATTGCTTATTCAATTAACTTGCGCGCTTTTTGTTCTGTTAGGAATTCAAAAAAACAGTTGTTTGTTTACTAAAAAACATAAACAAATATTTGTTTCACTATTTTAGCACCAATGAACTCTGTTTGCTCAACCTGTCTGTTTAATTCAATTTGTGTTTGTTTTTATTTATTATTGTGCGTTGTCTAGGGGTTTCTGTTTGGCAAACAGCGTTGTTATTGCTTGCCTATCCCAATTCTAGATTGTGCAGTTTATTTAGGCTTTTCAACAATTCTGCCTCAGATGCTGCCTATTATTAAAATCTTATGTTTACTAAAAAAACCCACTTTCAGTTTCCCTCAACGATGAATATTTCTCTCTTTTTGTCTTGCTTCTTTGCGCTTGTTTTGATTGAACTAAAATTGTAATCCCATTTTTTTCTATATAGCAATCATTTGCGTTAATAATTATTAGTACTATAATACTAATAGTATGCATTAATTATTGTACGCTATAGTTGCGTCGATTCTATTTAGTAAGCCCCCCTCTTATTATCAGCAAGCACTACTACTACTAAATTGTGTTAAATACGTGCAAATAAATGAATAAATACAATGTATGTACGTAAATTTCATCATTTGCATAAATGACACTCATATAGGCAGAATACGTTAGCAACAAAAAGTGGTAAAATTTGTTTTGTCTTTTACATTTGTTTTAATTAAGTCTATTTATGGAAAACCAAGTTCATACTGAATAAAGGATAGTGTGTTTATCCGTAATAAAGTACTCGTATTATTAGACACTCAACTTTTGACCAGATGTACATGTACCTGTACTGACGGGCTGGAGCTAGAAGAGAAGACCCTAAATTTTCCCAGCTCAAACTGGTACTTAATCTCAGCTGGGTGAACTGAAGCAAGGCGGGATTAAGTGCCTTGCTCAATGGGTACAAATTTTCTCCTAGAGCTGGGGGCTCAAGCTCGTGACCTTCAGGTCCCATTTATCTTCATTAGCTACCGTCTGTTTTATAAAATTAGGGAATAATAAACGAACGATTGAATTCTGACAATGCATGATTTGTTAAGAATCAGAACATCTGTTTAATATTAGCATATTACGAGCTAGCATTTTATGCTTACTACATTTAATTAGAGCGTTTATAATTAGCCACAAAACTACATTCAAGCAGTGCATTTAGTAGATAACCTCCTATTTCGTGCATTGTGAAGAAGTCTAAACCGGTGTTTAGTCTACATAATACAGAACGTTCTAAAAATAATTACAAGTGCATTCTCATTCTATTCCATACGCGGGCTTGGGTCGGAATAATGTACTTTTTTTAGTTAATCTCTCACTCTAACGATGGGTAATAATATTTTTAGCCTAAAAGTACATACACAGTATAAAAAGCGTTGATAATACTGCAAGTAGGATAGTAAAACAAAGAAAAAATATGCATTTCAAAAGCGGGGGATGGCTAAGACTAGATAAAAAGTGGACTAAAAGAGGATTTATGGCTACCTCATTGGTTCTCTAATCTAAATAGACATGCTAATAAGATTGGTTATTATACTTAAAAGAAAATTTGCCATTCATCACTTCATTATGCTGAAGCTGTCAGTGAACTTGAGAATGTAAACCAAATCAGTCAGCCTGTCAGTCAGTCGGTCATCAGTTGCTCGACGATTCGCGAGGGTCGGCTCGAACGCTCATCCCAGCAACCGTCTGCATGGCTGTTTCGGCGTCGTTAACTCTGCTCGGGCCGTGTTTGATGAGCATGAAAATCTGAATTAAAAAGTGTGTACATTGGAGACATTTTTGCACCCTGTACATTTTTTGTCAGCTAGGATAGGTGGGAGGCAAGTTAGGATTTCAGAAATAAAAACATGACAATTTACAACTCCTCTGGTGCCTGCTAAGCGCTTGCTAAATATGAAAGTGTCGGTTCTTGTGAAAGCAGATGCCTGTCGGCGTTTTTGAAGTGTTAGTCCTGTGAAAGCAGATGCCTGTCGGCGTTTTTGAAGTGTTAGTCCTGTGAAAGCAGATGCTTTTCGGCGTTTTTGAAGTGTTAGTCATGTGAAAGCAGATGCTTTTCGGCGTTTTTGAAGTGTCAGTCTTGTGAAAGCAGATGCTTTTCGGCGTTTTTGAAGTGTTAGTCCTGTGAAAGCAGATGCTTGTCGGCGTTTTTGAAGTGTTAGTCCTGTGAAAGCAGATGCTTTTCGGCGTTTTTGAAGTGTTAGTCCTGTGAAAGCAGATGCTTTTCGGCGTTTTTGAAGTGTTACGAGGTAGTCCTGTGAAAGCAGATGCCTGTCGGCGTTTTTGAAGTGTTAGTCCTGTGAAAGCAGATGCTTTTCGGCGTTTTTGAAGTGTTAGTCCTGTGAAAGCAGATGCTTTTCGGCGTTTTTGAAGTGTTAGTCCTGTGAAAGCAGATGCTTTTCGGCGTTTTTGAAGTGTCAGTCTTGTGAAAGCAGATGCTTGTCAGCTTTGTGAACTGTCGGTCTTGTGAAAGCAGATGCTTTTCAGTATTGTGCAGTGTCGGTCTTGTGAGAGCAGATGCTTTTCAGTATTGTGCAGTGTCGGTCTTGTGAGAGCAGATGCTTGTCAGCATTGTGAAGTGTCGGTCTTGTGAAAGCAGATGCTTGTCAGCATTGTGCAGTGTCGGTCATGTGAGAGCAGATGCTTGTCAGCATTGTGAAGTGTCGGTCTCGTGAAAGCAGATGCTTGTCAGCATTGTGAAGTGTCGGTCTTGTGAAAGCAGATTGTTTTTCTCGTCAGATTACCTTGGAGCCGAACACGAGGGTCAGCGTGGTGATAGAGCAGACACAGATGCACACAGCTGTCAGCAGGACTCGGATCTCAAGGCTGGATAAAGGCAAGGTGAATGTGAGCACAACGCCAATAATGCCCATCACCAAGGTGTTGTAGACGCAGACGCCAATTTTCTTAGAATCGTTCAGGGCCTCCACGTGAACGGCTCGGGTCTCCCAGGCGAAAAATATTCCGAAAATCAGGAGAAAACCTGTTGGTTGAATTTTGGAAATTGAAGTCCAGATGACCCTACATGTACGTACAGGTTAGATCGCTCACGCTATAGTAAGTCACAATAAAAAATAGCCTCAAATCGTGTATGAGTATCCTACGCTACATGTCCCAGTATCTCAGGCTGCATGTCTCAGTATCTCACGCTACATGTCTCAGTATCTCACGCTACATGTCTCAGTATCTCAGGCTATATGTTTTACTATGTAAATTACGTTCTGTAATACCGAAAACCACTAGTAAAAAATTGTTTTTTGAATCGAAACAGAATTGTATCGGTACAAAAGCTATACGAGAAAAAATCGCCAACCCTTGAATCCGATGCTGGCTCCGATCCAGGCAGTCTTATTATTAGAAACGCACTCTGGCAAGATGGTGAAAGTTCTTGTGCCATCAGATGGGTTTTCCTGGAATTCAGTCAGCGTTTTAAACGAAGTTAAACCCGAAACATGTTACACTTTTTTAATTAAAATGATTTAGTACTAACTCTTGCAGACGAACATAGTAAATAAAAACAAGCAATTAAATTTAAATTTTACCTCAACAGGCAGCATAGTGTAGCTTATACGCAGCGGATCTATAGCGGCCCATAGACAGAACACAACCGCATCAACAGATACAACCAGAAGAATAACTAGGAATAGTTGCCAATCTTTTACGGCCTGAAAATGTCAAAATTATCGTTATTTTCGTTCTGTTCTACTGAATTTGTTTTGAGTAGCATACTAAGAGTTTTTTTAAATAGGTAATAAACTCAAGGACACTTCGTTTCTTGGAAAGTTTTTGGGGTCCAATTTTCGCGAAAAAATACACTACGGAGATAGGAAATTTGCAGATTTTCGACATAAAATTAAAGATTGCGCTCGATTGCAAGAAGATGCAAATCTCATCTTTTGATGTGTTTCCTGCCTTCTTACTCTATCGAACTATATGTACGTCTTGATTTGTGAAAAATTGATCTTTTTACGAGCGTATTACTTTTATTAATAATGATTCACTTTCGTCAGAGCCTAATAAATGGCAAATCTCCAATCCTGAAAGAATCGGACATTGACAAGTGACTGTACCAGCAAAATGATCCAAAATACTGATTAATAGAAACGTTATTTGAATAAAGCAGACTTTGTTAAAGGAGGATCAGAACCTGATCAGCTGGTGAAAGATTATTTTATTGAAATAATAATTTTCGACAAATGCTTTTACCATTTAAAGATTAATATTTCACAAATTAAGACGTACGAGCGTAAATAGTTCGATAGAGTAAGAAGGTAGAAGAAGTAGTGTATTTTTTCCCCGAAAATTGGACTCCAAAAACTTTCCAAGAAACGAAGTGTCCCGTCCTTCTACTTAAGGTGTCCTCGAATAAACTTTTTAGCTACCCATCCAAAAGTTAATTACGATACATATCGTCAATCGATCTCTTTAATCGCCAATAAAAACTGAAGCCAAAACAACTCACTAATCGACGAATCTTTTTATTAGTAAAAATCAGATGAACCCGCCAGGTTTTAGCTAGCATAGCGCCAAATGCCAGGCAGTAACCAATAGAGAGGGTGACTCCCTGCAGCCAGCACAGTTCGACACGAGCTGTCCAATAGGAATTATAGGCCATCAGAATTCAGGAGGCGAAGCACAGCACGCAACCAATTCCAATGGCTGAATTCACGTGCGGGCTGCTCAACTTGATGAGGCGTAGATTTCTATAGCGCAGATTCACCGACACGGAACCAATGGCTGTCAGGATGCCGACTGCCGAGATACTGTACACCGCTACCAAGCTGGCGTCACTGATTGACAGGCGTTTGCGGATTACCTGTGGCGCGTCTATCGGCGGGTAGCCGCCTAGAGATTAAGAATTAATGATGCGCGGCTTTGATCTCACTTAATATCAAATGAAATTACATAATTAATGCGTCAAATTTAATTACCAGCAAACCAAATATCTTTCAGCCATTTCATTTCATTGGTCACTTCATCGTAGGTGGCGACCAAGTCTCTCGTTAAATCTAAATCGGGGGGCAACATTTGAAAAATTATTGATCACTCAAACTTTACATATTTTTTTGTGTTTGTTTACGCACTTTTTAGCTGAAAAAAAAGCACGGGTGTCGACCTGTCGCCTTTTTCATCAAAAAGAACTCGACCCTGAAAGATTTAGGCATTCTATAAAATTATCTATTGTGTAGTTATTATGTTTTTATGAGGTTTTATTGGGTCATGAAACATGAGCGATATTGTCGATAAAGTACATTGATTGCCCTCACCGACAGCCCGATAAAATCAAGCCGTAGAATATTCGTTAGCAGAGCTTCCTTAAATGCTGAATTGCCTAACTGCAGAGCGTCTGAATACACAAATCCTTGATTCAGAGTAGCATTGAGTGCCAATGCCACTGCTAGCACTGCATCAAATCTCATATTTAATCCCATGACAGTTCGCGGCATCGAATCCAGTGCGCGACCAGGGTATTTGGTTAGAAAGTCGGCGTAAATCAAGTCAGGTTCTAAGAGAGAACAAAAATTTTTTTACTACTAGACATTTATATACTCGTATATATAAATGTCTATCTATAAATAGATAGATAAATAGATAGATAAATAAATAGATAGATAGATAGATAGATAGATAGATAGATAGATAGATAGATAGATAGATAGATAGATAGATAGATAGATAGATAGATAGATAGATAGATAGATAGATAGATAGATAGATAGATAGATAGATAGATAGATAGATAGATAGATAGATAGATAGATAGATAGATAGATAGATAGATAGATAGATAGATAGATAGATAGATAGATAGATAGATAGATAGATAGATAGATAGATAGATAGATAGATAGATAGATAGATAGATAGATAGATAGATAGATAGATAGATAGATAGATAGATAGATAGATAGATAGATAGATAGATAGATAGATAGATAGATAGATAGATAGATAGATAGATAGATAGATAGATAGATAGATAGATAGATAGATAGATAGATAGATAGATAGATAGATAGATAGATAGATAGATAGATAGATAGATAGATAGATAGATAGATAGATAGATAGATAGATAGATAGATAGATAGATAGATAGATAGATAGATAGATAGATAGATAGATAGATAGATAGATAGATAGATAGATAGATAGATAGATAGATAGATAGATAGATAGATAGATAGATAGATAGATAGATAGATAGATAGATAGATAGATAGATAGATAGATAGATAGATAGATAGATAGATAGATAGATAGATAGATAGATAGATAGATAGATAGATAGATAGATAGATAGATAGATAGATAGATAGATAGATAGATAGATAGATAGATAGATAGATAGATAGATAGATAGATAGATAGATAGATAGATAGATAGATAGATAGATAGATACTCACATTCCCAGCAGGCCCAATTTCTGTCTCCACAGAGCTAGGGTCCAGCACAAAGTTGTCGAACTCAATGGCACCTTCCAGGCTCTCGGCCCGCTCCCCATCGGGGCAGGAGTCAGGGAGGGCCCTGTCAGTAAAAGGGAATCCCATCTGAATCCACATGTACTTTGGACCGTAGGCGCCGAACTTTTTGATCTGAAAAAATCGAGGCTTTCATATGCAATTTTCTATAGCAATGTGACATTATTTCTTCTCCTTTCCTGGTGCTTCATCGAAAATCTTTATTGTTTATTCTCATTTGTTTTATTTGACCAAATCGCAATCTTCTATGCGCTCACCAGACATTCGAAACGCTTGCCAGGTTCTTCTAGCAGGGAGCTTCGAATCACAACAAAAATTCGAAAGTCAAGCGCCTGAAATTTTACGAGTTTTGATTTTCAATGATCGTCATTTTCTGTGTAGCAAAATGGGACATCTTTTTGTTAAAATCTTACCAGCAGGGATGAAATTGCTTCGGTGGCATCGGCTGAAAATGTTGTCTTCTGATAGGACGTTAAATTTTCTCGTTGCAGAGCTGTCTCTAGTTGCAGCGTCACCTGAAGCAACAAGGCTTAAATATTAGTTTGAGTAGTAAAGGATTGAAAGGTTGAAAGGTTGAAGGGTTGAAGGGTTGAAGGGTTGAAGAGTTGAAGGGTTGTAGGTTTGAAGGGTTGTAGGTTTGAAGGGTTGTAGGTTTGAAGGGTTGAAGGGTTGAAGGATTGAAGAGTTGAAGGATTGAAGGGTTGAAGGGTTGAAGGATTGAAGGTTTGAAGGGTTGAAGGATTGAAGGGTTGAAGGGTTGAAGAGTTGAAGGGTTGTAGGTTTGAAGGGTTGTAGGTTTGAAGGGTTGAAGGGTTGAAGGATTGAAGAGTTGAAGGATTGAAGGGTTGAAGGGTTGAAGGATTGAAGGGTTGAAGGGTTGAAGGGTTGAAGGGTTGAAGGGTTGTAGGGTTGTAGGGTTGAAGGGTTGAAGGGTTGAAGGGTTGAAGGGTTGTAAGGTTGAAGGGTTGAAGGGTTAAATGGTTGAAGGGTTGAAAGGTTGAAGGGTTAGAGGGTTAAAGGGTTGAAGGTTTAAGAGATTAAAGGGTTAAAAAGCTCCATGATTTAAGGGTGGATGGTTTAAATGGTTAAATGGTTAAAAGGTTAAAGGGTTGGAGGGTTGCAAGGTAAGTTGTTATGGGTTTAAATTTTTAAATGATGAAAGAATTAAAACGGAGAAAACAAATCAGTAGTCATCACTCACCGGATACACAGCGGCACTATCAATAGAAATTAATCCAAATTTTCGCCAGCCAAATTTTTTCAACAACTTAATAGTCGGCACAATATAAAGTTGAGTAGTGATTGACAGGCGTACGAAATACGGATAGGTAGCGGTGTCGCTCAGGTCGGGTGAAGTGTTTGAATAGCCAATCTGGAATGGTGAATTTTAGCTAGATGAAGCGCAAAATAACTACTAATTTTTTTGATTAAAACATTTATCGATACAACTTGATGTTGTTTACCTCCGGTATGTAGTAATACTTGCCAACGTCTGCGACAACCTTCGACTGGTGGGAATAGCCGGCTCCCAGGATCAGGGCCTTGTTGGGCGGCTGCAGGTAGCCGTCTATGAAAGCTTTGGTGGCGCTGCCAGAGGATCGCTGTATAGAGGTGATAGGAGTGACTCTCACCCATAGACACACCCACCCGTAGACACTCTCACCCATAGACACTCCCACCGAGAGACTCTCACCCATAGACACTCACCTATAGACACTCTCACCCATGGACACACCCATGGACACTCCCACCCACAGATGCTCCCACCGAGAGACACTCTCACCCATAGACACTCCCACCCGTAGACACTCTCACCCATAGACACTCCCACCCACAGATGCTCCCACCGAGAGACACTCTCACCCATAGACACTCCCACCCGTAGACACTCTCACCCATAGACACTGCCACCCAGAGACACTCTCACTCTCCCCCATAGACACTTCTACCGAGAGACACTCTCACCCATAGACACCCATAGACACTCCCACCAATGGACACTCCCACCCATAGACACTCCCACCCAGAGACACTCCCACCCAGAGACACGCCCACCCATAGACACCCACAGACACTCCCACCTATAGACAACCAGAGACACTCCCACCCAGAGACACTCCCACCCAGAGACACTCCCACCCATAGACAACCGTATACAGAATCCGACCCGTACATGTTCATGGTACCAGACTCACCCCATCCGTCAGCTTAAGCGTGTAGTTCAATCGAAACTTAGGAAACAGATGCGCCAGTTTTTTATTCACGTAGTCAAACGAATAGGCTAAATAGTCAGGATCGGCAATAAAAATCGAATCATTGGCCGTGATGCTGAGCACATTGATCACTGGCCGAGTGTCGGGTAACTCGTCGGCATGGGAGAAACTGCCTTGTTGAAGAAGAAGCTGCAACCCGATCCGGGTTAGCAGAATCAGGAGATGTCGCTGAAGATACCGCATCGAATCAATCCGATTCCACTAGATTTGTTTAACAATTGGCAACAGCGATTTCAAGAGCTGCTATGAAAGTATAAGTTACCTATATATATAGACGAGGTCAACTAGTTTCTGTTTTTCAACAGCCCAGCTTGCACTATTTTTTGCGACTTCATTTTGGCTTCATTTGATCAACGATAATTAATAGCGTTGCTGGCAATGATATGTCAAAAAAATTGTTTACAAGAAATGTCAGGTATCTCAAAAATGCTTAATTGCATGTTATTCATTGTGTATAGCTAAACATGAATCGAGGATATGCTGATCGTTTGACAATAACAGACGTATAGAGTCGAGCCTATGGGATCTATTTGGATCTTAGACTATTAATCCGACGCTAGGCTCATGTTTCAGGAACCTACAAATTTCTAGGAAATAATAAGCCATGTGGCAAACTTGATATAGCTAATGGGCCTTTTTTTGATTATAATTCTGCCTGTTTTTGACCAAAAAGGGCCACAGAAGCCCTTCAAACAGGGTCTAATGTATCTATTTTGATGTCAGAAAAATATTTTGACTCGCTTCTGATTGATTTGAACTAAACATGCTGTTTCTAATTTCAGCAGGCGCAAAGTTGTGTAAAAATGATCAAAAATTACAGTCAAAGGGACCTTCGAAACTCCTGCAATAACGGTGCCCAGATGCAGACGGTGTAACGAAATTACGAGCCTTCTAATAATCCTCGTATTAGAAGGATTAATTGAATTCAAGGGAAAAAATAAAGGGGAAACCTGTAATAAAATGGGAGTTTTTTGCTGCCTTTTTGCATATTTTTCTTGCAGCCAAAGAATTACTTAACCAAAAAATCACGAGATTTACTAACTAATCAGTTGATAGGGCTGCATGAGCATCACATATCCAAAATTTATTACAAATTCTAAGAGCTAGAAGTTCTAAGCTAAATAAGCTAAATCTGCAGCAGGGCTGTGTAGGCACCTTGACGCTTGAAGCGCCATTGTCCAACAACCAGCGACGGGCCATTGCTGTCCATTGCACTGACTTCTGAAGCGTGCGTTCAGTCATACTAAATGCGGTATGCAGGCACTTGCCAGCGGGGCTGCCTTCCGTTCGATAAGGCCGCGGTCCTGCAGTCTGTGGGCGGCGCTGTTTCAGTGGGTGATCGAGACCTTCCTGGCTGTACAACGCCGAGACCTGGAGGCTGACGGACTCGCTCGAGCAACTTTCGACGCGGCGCACGCTAGCTGCAAGCAGCCTTCAAAATCGGCTAGGAGCGGGTATCCAACGTGGCCTTCTATCGCCTCGCCGGCCTGGACCGTCCAAGTGAACTTTTGCGCCGTCGGCGACTCCAGCTGGCAGGCCATGTCATCCGCGCCGAGTCGTACTGCCCCGAGCCGGTGCAGGAGGTGCTGCTGCTTGAATGCTGCATGCAGGCGTCCTACCGGCGAGGACAAGCGCTGAAATCGGCGTTTCGTCGATTGCCTGCTGGCTGACGCGGGTGCCGGCTCAGGCCCTGAGGTGCGCTCTGTGCTTTTTCCATATGACAGAGTGATTTAATTGTTTTTCTGTTTTTGTTGCTTTTGTTGTTTTTGTTGTTTCTGTTGTTGTTGTTGAATGGCGTCGAAATTGTGTGAGAATGTGTCGAAACTGTACCTCAGAATGAAGTGTGTGAATTGGATCCAATACTAATTAATCAAATTCAGGATAAAAAAGTGTGGATAATAAACAGTAGGTGCGTTTATACTTAAGAATATTATTATTATCAAGCGATCAGAAGTGAAAATCATAAAAAAAAGTCATTAATTTGGCTGCAAAGGTTTATTTGCGAGGGCATGAAGTACCCTGAAGTCCTTGAATACTATATGACGACTTGGAATAATTAGTTGTTCGAGGCATACATGCATTTTTAACTTATTCAATAGAGACCAACGAATCAAATATTATTGACAGGGACCTATGCGGCTTGCGAAATTGGGTGGTACGGGTTTGACTTAATTTCATACACGGGCTGTGGCATTGTCAGTTTGACACGTGACTTCCCCCTAATAATATTTACTGAAGCTAGCCAACAAGTACAGCAAAATACGGTCCTAGAAGCGAGCAAACGTCCAGCAGGCGAATGTCAGGCCGGCAAATATCGGCGGTCAACCGTTAGTGGGCAAATGTACGTCGGTTAAAAATTCTGCGGCAAGCACGTTAGCCCCTGCTTTTCGCTGCGATTTACCGTTACTAAGTAGCCGTATTCTAATGGTAAATAGAACATTTTCAGTGGTTTTTATAGAAGCGATCAAAGCGATATGTAAATACTAATGAAATACATATTACGACACGAGTCGTTAAGAATACTTTGCATCACGCTTAACTTTATAAAATTCCAAGAAACTTTTTTATTCGTGGCCGGGATGGTCATCTTCGACATAAAAATCATGGTTTCTGTTTTTAAAATTCCCACTACACGTTTAGCCTCAAAATAAATTCCTTAATCGTTGTTGATTATGCAACTTTTATTACATGTGTAGCCAGAACCATTAAGTCTTAAAGCAAAAAACAGCCAGACCGTTTGATTTATCGAAATTTAGTGGCGATTGTCATGTCTTTTACTAATGAATATATTTTTTAATTGATCCTTCGCTAACAGTGTCTGAAATGAGCAATCCAATCAAGTTGAGATATTATAGAATAGTGTGGGCACTTATTTTTCTAGTGCTTTTGATTGGACTACTTTTTATTTATGTTGACTATTCAGGCCTTATGAATGAAACTGTTGCTGAAAGCAGTGATCTAATCAATAATCAGGTAAGTTTTTCTATAATTTGGATTTTAATCATTTGATCAATAAATGTTTAGTCAACACTTTTATCATAAATATTTATTCTTAATATTTAAATTGAAAATCATTGGCTTATTTAGGTTATGCCTATAGATAGGCTATAAAAGTAAAATGATATGATATAAATATGCTAGAATTTAAAGTTTAATAAATTTGAAGATAAAAAACCTATACTGACAATACAAAAACTGTAAGCCCTGTATATACTGATATATTTAGAGCATAACAATTTAATGCAAAGCAATTTACATTAAAATAATACTGCTTTTGTTACAATTTTTGTAAAGTGAGACAAATTTGACATTTATTTATTATAGAAATTACCTAGAAGAACAAACTTTAGGAGATGGACTAACTGCATATATTCATAGGACAAAATTTAAGTTATTTGTTTATTATAGATTCCATGAAAAGCCTAGAGCTCTTTTCTTGCAAAATGATTTTTTATATCAATAGCAAAAAACATGCTTTAGATATAAAAAGTCTATTTGTAAAAAACTTGATAGTGTTTATATAAAACTGTTTAAAATGCTTATTTAGCTAGCACATAATCCTGTCTAAACTCTTGTTTAACAATAAATCTACTTTCAACTTAGCCAAGCCTGACCTACAAAAACCGCCAGTTCTATCTGAAAGGCCGACCGCTGCAAATCATAGCTGGGACAATTCACTACTTTCGAGTGCATCGAAAGTACTGGCGTACCAGACTGTTGCAGCTCAAAGCTGCCGGTTTTAATACTGTTGACACGTAAGCAAAATTTTTTTCATTTCTACTATTAGTAGGTAAATTAAAAAAGTATTTTTTATTCTACTTCGAATATGCAGTTGCATTCCATGGAATCTGCACGAAAAGACCAAAGGAAGCTTCA
This sequence comes from Macrostomum cliftonense, assembly GCA_950096795.1. Classification (NCBI taxonomy): domain Eukaryota; kingdom Metazoa; phylum Platyhelminthes; family Macrostomidae; genus Macrostomum; species Macrostomum cliftonense. The sequence continues at coordinate 851,416 of CATNEM010000203.1, forward strand.
AATTTCATGGTGACTTCAATATAAGGTGAATAATCTGGAATTGTGATAATTTTTTACAAGTTGTTTATGTTCGTTAAAATTTATTTCCTGATTATCGTTTATCCTGATTTAGAAAGTTCATCAAGCTGGCGCAATCAGTGGGACTCTTTGTTATACTGAGACCGGGGCCTTTTGTCGGCTCCCAAATAGACTTTGGCGGCCTACCAGGGTTAGTGCGCGAGTTTTGCTTACTAAAATTAAATTACCGAAATAAGCTTGAGGCACCTTACCCGTAGCATTTTGAATGAGCCTATACGCCTCTACTTCCCTACGCTTCCTAATCCTTCGCCACCCTACTCAATATTCTTCCTTACCCTACTCAATCCTTCCCTAACCTACTCAACCCTTCCCTAACCTACTCAATCCTTCTCTAACCTACTCAACCCTTCCCTAACCTACTCAACCCTTCCCTAACCTACTCAACCCTTCCCTAACCTACTCAATACTTCCCTAACCTACTCAACCCTTCCCTAACCTACTCAACCCTTCCCTAACCTACTCAATCCTTCCCTAACCTACTCAACCCTTCCCTAACCTACTCAACCCTTCCCTAACCTACTCAATCCTTCCCTAACCTACTCAACCCTTCCCTAACCTACTCAATACTTCCCTAACCTACTCAATCCTTCCCTAACCTACTCAATACTTCCCTAACCTACTCAACCCTTCCCTAACCTACTCAATACTTCCCTAACCTACTCAATTCGTCCCTAACCTACTCAATACTTCCCTAACCTACTCAACCCTTCCCTAACCTACTCAATCCTTCCCTAACCTACTCAACCCTTCCCTAACCTACTCAATTCGTCCCTAACCTACTCAATACTTCCCTAACCTACTCAACCCTTCCCTAACCTACTCAATCCTTCCCTAACCTACTCAACCCTTCCCTAACCTACTCAATCCTTCCCTAACCTACTCAATACTTCCCTAACCTACTCAACCCTTCTCTAACCTACTCAACCCTTCCCTAACCTACTCAATCCTTCCCTAACCTACTCAATCCTTCCCTAACCTACTCAATCCTTCCCTAACCTACTCAATCCTTCCCTAACCTACTCAATCCTTCCCTAACCTACTCAATCCTTCCCTAACCTACTCAATCCTTCTCTAACCTACTCAACCCTTCCCTAACCTACTCAATCCTTCCCTAACCTACTCAATTCGTCCCTAACCTACTCAGTCCCTCTCTACCCTACTAAATCCTTCCCTACCCTAAATCCTTCCCTACCCTACTCAATCATTCTCTACTCCTCGCAAAATTTATAAAACCTAGACCCTACTCTACTCAACCATCTTCAGCTGGCTACTAAAAGACGCCAACATGCGGGTTCGCAGCATGTACATGGGCTTCACACTAGCTGTTGACAGCTACTTCCAGGTGCTGATGCACCAGCTAGCCGATTTGCAGGCGTCCGCAAGCGGCCCAGTGATTGCCATGCAAGTTGAGCACGAATACGGCAGCTACGGTGACAGTCAGCAGTATTTGCACTTTCTTTGCGGCACTCTGCGCAAATACGGCGCCAAAGAGGCCTTCTTCGCCAGCGAGAGCGTCGACGGTTTCGCCCGGCATCGTCGTCTAGACGGCGATTTTGTTGGCATCAATTTCAACAGGGCCGAGGAAGGCCGCAAAATGATTTCAAATTTGCAGGTTTGTGGGCATGGGCTGATTATTGGGTAACCTTGACCTCTAATATTGTGGGCTTATCTCTGTGACCTTGGCTTCTAATATTATAGAGGCTTATCTTTTTGACCTTGGCCTTCAATATTATTGGGACTTATCTTTGTGACCTTGACCTTTAATATTATAGGGGCTTATCTTTGACCTCTAATAAGACGGACTTATCTTACTATTATTATTAGTATAATTTGCGTACGCCACATGGGTGCAGATTTTTTTTAAAAAAATATTATGCTGACTAAACATAAACAATACGAGCGTAAGCGAACAAATATTGACTTTACAAAATTTGGTTATTGTCAAAATTTTTTTAATTTTTTAAATCGCGTGACCTGACCTTGACCTCTAATATTATGGGGGCTTATATTTGTGACCTTGACCTCTAATAAGAAGGACTTATCTGTTACCTGACCTTTACCTCTAACATTTATCCCTATGACCTTGACCGTTAACGACCTTTAACTCCTCTCTGTGATTTTTCAATTTCAAGACACGAAACTTCTGCCCCTGACCTTGACCCTTGTGCGAATCAACCTCCATCTGGCAAGCACCTGGGCTTTTCACTCTCTTCATACAAAGCCCAGAGCAACCAATTTTCTCCCCCGCAAAGGCCTGGGACCGCGACTTGCCCATATTCGTGTCCGAGCTCTGGTCCGGCAGTCAGCTGACCTGGGGAGCCCTGGATCGAACGGACGCAATCAGAGCCAAGCCATTGGCCGAGTTGATTGACAAGCTGCTGGGCCCCATGCGAGCCAGCCTCTGCCTGCACATGTTCCACGGTGGCACCAATTTCGGATTCTCGGCCGCTAGGCTGGTGTCGTCCAGTCACGACTGGGACGCCCCCGTGACCGAATGGGGCAGCCGGGACACTCAGAAATATCGAGCCGTTGCGTTGGTTGTTGCCAAGGCAACCGCTAATCGGTCGGACGAAGCGACGGCGCGTCAGCGAGCGGAGGCGGAGCTGCTTGGGGCCGCTGGCGGACCCTCCGGGCGGGTCAAAGCTTACGGTTGGTTTCTGAAGGCCTTCACGATGCTCTACCATTTGCTTGCATCCTCAGATCCTTACCTAGATCCTCAGATCCTAAGCTAGATCCCCAAATCCTTAGCTAGATCCCCAAATCCTTAGCTAGATCCTCAGATCCTTAGCTAGATCCCCAAATCCTTAGCTAGATCCCCAAATCCTTAGCTAGATCGTCAAATCCTTAGCTAGATCCCCAAATCCTTAGCTAGATCCTCAGATCCTTAGCTAGATCCTCAAATCCTAAGCTAGATCCTCAAATACTTAGCTAGATCCTCAGATCCTTAGCTAGATCCTCAGATCCTTAGCTAGATCTCTAAATCCTTAGCTAGATCCTCAAATCCTTAGCTAGATCCCCAGATCCTTAGCTAGAATCTCAGATCCTTAGCTAGATCCCCAAATACTTAGCTAGATCCTCAGATCCTTAGCTAGATCCTCAGATCCTTAGCTAGATCCTCAGATCCTTAGCTAGATCTCTAAATGCTTAGCTAGATCCTCAAATCCTTAGCTAGATCCTTAGCTAGATCCTCAGATCCTTAGCTAGATCCTCAAATCCTTAGCTAGATCCTCAAATACTTAGCTAGATCCTCAAATACTTAGCTAGATCCTCAGATCCTTAGCTAGATCCTCAGATCCTTAGCTAGATCTCCAAATCCTTAGCTAGATCCTCAAATCCTTAGCTAGATCCTCAGATCCTTAGCTAGAATCTTAGATCCTTAGCTAGATCCCCAAATACTTAGCTAGATCCTCAGATCCTTAGCTAGATCCTCAGATCCTTAGGTAGAATCTCAGATCCTTAGCTAGATCTCTAAATGCTTAGCTAGATCCTCAAATCCTTAGCTAGAATCTTAGATCCTTAGCTAGATCCCCAAATACTTAGCTAGATCCTCAGATCCTTAGCTAGATCCTCAGATCCTTAGGTAGAATCTCAGATCCTTAGCTAGATCTCTAAATGCTTAGCTAGATCCTCAAATCCTTAGCTAGATCCTCAAATCCTTAGCTAGATCCTTAGCTAGATCCTCAGATCCTTAGCTAGATCCTCAGATCCTTAGCTAGATCTCCAAATCCTTAGCTAGATCCTCAAATTCTTAGCTAGATCCTCAGATCCTTAGCTAGAATCTCAGATCCTTAGCTAGATCCCCAAATACTTAGCTAGATCCTCAGATCCTTAGCTAGATCCTCAGATCCTTAGGTAGAATCTAAGATCCTTAGCTAGATCCCCAAATGCTTAGCTAGATCCTCAAATCCTTAGTTTAGATCCTCAAATACTTAGCTAGATCTTTAGCTAGATCCTCAGATCCTTAGCTAGATCCTCAAATCCTTAGCTAGATCCTCAAATCCTTAGCTAGATCCTCAAATACTTAGCTAGATCCTCAGATCCTTAGCTAGATCCTCAGATCCTTAGCTAGATCTCTAAATCCTTAGCTAGATCCTCAAATCCTTAGCTAGATCCCCAGATCCTTAGCTAGAATCTCAGATCCTTAGCTAGATCCCCAAATACTTAGCTAGATCCTCAGATCCTTAGCTAGATCCTCAGATCATTAGGTAGAATCTCAGATCCTCAGCTAGATCCCTAAATGCTTAGCTAGATCCTCAAATCCTTAGCTAGATCTCTAAATCCTTAGCTAGATCCTCAAATCCTTAGCTAGATCCCCAGATCCTTAGCTAGAATCTCAGATCCTTAGCTAGATCCCCAAATACTTAGCTAGATCCTCAGATCCTTAGCTAGATCCTCAGATCATTAGGTAGAATCTCAGATCCTCAGCTAGATCCCTAAATGCTTAGCTAGATCCTCAAATCCTTAGCTAGATCTTCAAATCCTTAGCTAGATCCTCAAATCCTTAGCTAGATCCCCAGATCCTTAGCTAGAATCTCAGATCCTTAGCTAGATCCCCAAATACTTAGCTAGATCCTCAGATCCTTAGCTAGATCCTCAGATCATTAGGTAGAATCTCAGATCCTCAGCTAGATCCCTAAATGCTTAGCTAGATCCTCAAATCCTTAGCTAGATCTTCAAATCCTTAGCTAGATCCTCAAATCCTTATCTAGATCTTCCCAAATCCTCAGCTAGATCGTCAAATCCTTAGCTAGATCCCCAAATCCTTAGCTAGATCTTCCCAATTTCTAATCCACAAACGCATTGTTTAACGCAGGCAATTTCACTATCGAGTCGACAATGGATTGGACTGAGCTTATTGGTCTAGTCGAGGTATATATTTTCGCACTTATTTGGTTGCTATTTCTATTTTTAATAAACAGTCTTGCCGTCAAATTGAATTACTAATTTAGGATCCGAAGCTGTATGAAACGGCCAAATTTATGGAGGACGTTGATCAGAGCTTTGGTTTCATCGTGTACAGATCCGCATTCAAGTCTGGCCAAGTTGTCACTGTTGACGGATACGTTGCAGATTGGGGCTTGGTTAGTGTCTATTGTTTATTAGACATGTTTATTAGAATTTTAATAATTCAGAATTTTCTCAAGTTTTGTTTTTTTGTAGGAAATTTTCCCAATACTGTAGTAACTACCTCAAGTAGGCCATTGCGCATCTATCTAGCCATTTTTGAAAAATTGAATTTTTAGGAAAAATCTAAGACTGGGGGTGTATTTTTTCGAGTTTAAATCAAACAAACTTGTTTCTATGGGATGTTTAATGACATTAACGACATAAAAGTGAATTTAAGGATTGTGTAAAAAAATAAATTTAGAAATAGGAAATTTTGAAGCTGTGGTATTTCTCGGAATGTGAACTTTTGGTACTGTCAAAAGACATTTTGGAAGACATGAAATTTCGGGAATAAATAGTAATAGCTGTGTAAACTTTAGGGATTTTTAATTTGAAGATTTTTTTCCTTGACTATTTTATTTAAAAAAAAGTCATTCACCCCTGTTATAAAAATGAAAAATCCTGTAGCTGCTGATCAACAGTCAGCCCCCTGACCCCGGCAACCCGACCTCCGGCGTCCTGGCCGGCGGCATCCCCCAGCAGCACCATCATCAGCAGCCGGTGCAGCAGCCGCAGCCAGCTCAACGACACCTCAGTCTGAAACGAGCCAGTCTAGCAACCGGCGGCCCTAGCAACGCGAACGACAATGCAGAGTTCGATCAGAACCGAAACACGTTAGATTTGTTAGTAGAAAATCTCGGCCGTTCAGCCGGTATTGGCGGGTTTATCGAGTTCAACGCCCAACGAAAAGGCCTGGCTAGTTGGCATTCGATCAATGCCGAGCAGTTGCAGTCGCCGGGAAGAATTCTAGTTAATGATCAGCCGCTGCCCAGCTACAAAACCTACAGTATGAGATTTGATGCCGCATTCTTGGCCAAAGCTTCAGTGCGTAGAAATTCTTGGCGAAGTTTTACAAACCTGTCAGCGTTGAATCAGCAGCCGCGACTGTATCGGACTACTTTGAAGTTGAGTAGCGAGGCTCAACTGGCCGACACGTTCCTGGACATGTCGGCTTGGTCAAAGGGTCTGGCCTTTGTGAATGGGTTCAACCTCGGCCGCTATTGGACACAGGTTGGGCCGCAGAGGACACTGTACGTGCCTGCGCCTCTGCTCAGACAGGGCGATAATGAGGTGGGTGGCTGCAGTTAATTAGGGTTTGATTGGGTAGGTTCTGTAGGGTGTATCCGTCTGAGGCCTATGTCTGAGGTTTCGTGTGCAGGGTCACATTAATTTGGGGCCTTGTGCACGAATTGGTTGGGCTATGGGCCAGTTGCGAAATTTACGCCCATGAGGGCTACAGTGTACATTCCTGGAACTACGGCTAGTACACCCTATGTGAGTGGGTGACTGGCTGCCGGCCTGCGTGTGTGTGTCTATGCCTGCATACCGTATTTAGTGTGACTGAACGCGCTTCAGGAGTCAGCGCAATGGACAGTCATGCCCAGTCGCTGGATGTTGGACAATGTCGCTTTAAGCATCAGAATGCCTACAGCCCTCCTGCAGATTTAGCTTTAGCTTTTAAGGTCTCAGTCTGTCTGTCTGTCTGTCTGTCTGTCTGTCTGTCTGTCTGTGTATCTGTCTGTCTTTCTGTCCGTCTGTCTCTCCGCCTGTTCGTGTCAATTTTGCAGCCCAATCTAACCTACGAAGGCACAGTGCCATTATCCCGATGACCCGGCCTTCATCTCCCGCTCCAATTGCAGATAATCGTGTTTGAGCTGCTACGTCCAGCCAACTACGTATTATTCGTGCAAGCTCCTAAATTTGTCTATCCGATTTGACTTGAAACTTTTAGTTGACTTTTAAAATCAATTTTTCAACTTGCACAGAATCTTTGGTTCTTTTATTTGCTACCTGTACAGTAATTTTTTTATTATTCGCCTAAATCACAATCGGATTGCTGATTTAATGCAACCATTTTATTTAGCCATTCCTCAACTATTTGGAAGAAATTTCGGCAACATCAGTAAGCATTCCATGTGAATAGTTGCACTTAGCAGTCTAATACATGCTCTTTGGCTTGTGAAATCGCTTTGAATTTTAAGTGACTTGCAGTCCAAAGCGACACGCTCTTGGGACAACAGTAATAGTGCATTTTTACTGTGCTAAATATACTTGCGTTACTAAATGCCTTTTGGTAGTATAACATGAAAATATACAAAATATACATTCACATGGATTTTGCTGTGTGTATTCCTTGTTTTAAAACAGAATTATAAGTAAACGGTATAAATGTGCAAATTAATTAAAATTTTAAGTAAAATAGCTCGTATCTTATCCTAATTCGCGTACTGCAGTTGGGGTGGCTGTGTGGGGGACTGGAGTTGAGGTGGCTGTATTGGGGGCTGGAGTTGGGGTGGCTGTATTGGGGGCTGGAGTTGAGGTGGCTGTATTGGGGGCTGGAGTTGGGGTAGCTGTGTGGGGGACTGCAGTTGTGGTGGCTGTGTGGGGGACTGGAGTTGGGGTGGCTGTGTGCGGGACTGGAGTTGGGGTGGCTGTGTGGGGGACTGCTGTTGGGGTGGCTGTGTGGGGGACTGGAGTTTTACGCGGTTGCTTGTGTGAAATATTAATTCTGTTGGTTTGCGAGTACTAAATGATACTAAATGACTGGTGTGAATTTTTGTAACAGGAGGGTTAAGTGGCAGAGTTTTTGTTTGCAAGTATGTTTTATTGTTTCTGTTTAATATTTTCAAGCTCGAGTTTTGTTTATATATTTTTCACGGAGCTGCTTACAACTCTTCACTTTATATTTAACTAAGTAAACACGTTTTTTTGCGCAGCCATCTGTCTCTAAAAAACACAGCATATATTCGACATTATATTAGGCATTGGCTTAGGATTATACGAGCTCTAAAAAATTCAAATAATTATTCACTTCCGCGCTGAACTCCGGATGCCGGATCTAAGCTAGCATGAATCGAATTTTTCTTGCCTCGGTTTGGAGAGCAAAATATCAATAGTGATTGATTGTTAGGCTGGTGTTAGGTGTGCTCGTGGAAACTCGTTGCATATTTTCTAAGGAAATTTACATGTCTTAGATTATCCAGATGTCTTGTTGTTTGTTAACTAGTGAGTAAAATAAACCCAGATAGTAGAATACAAAACAAGTCCTCACTGTTAACCAATCAGAGTACACAACGTACATAATGTTTATTCAGCTCAATCAAGCGTACATCAAGCGTAGCCAGCGTACAGCCATAAACGCAATAGCCATACGTAATAATTTCAAAGGTACAAAGTATACCATACCATTTGCTATAAACACATCGGATTAGGTTCAAAGATGCCAAAAAGAGGGACTGTAAAACTCCCCTATATTAAAGGATCAGATAGAAAGAGATGTCACCAGGTGATACTGTAATTGAGTCGCAACAATACTGTGTACATGTAGATGCTTAGGACAGATAAGAACAGTTTATTTGTTAGAAGATGACATGTAACAGTATAACAAACAAGTCAATTTTTCAACAGGGCCAATTAGCCCATGATACGTGAACAAATATATCGCAGAACAGACAGACAGACATACCCAACCTTAGTATATTAGACTAGCCAATTAGGCCCCCTTTGGGGACCTATACCAAAACGTCAGATGCAGACAATGACCACTCGTATTTCAACAAATTCAGTTGCCACGCAGATCAGTCCGTGCCAATAGTTTCGATATCATCAAATTGTACAGACGGTCCAGCACTATTGGTGGACTTCGCCCTCGACGGCAGCAGCTGAGCTAGTTGCATCTGCTCGTCTTTGAACAATCGTCGCTTTTGCGGAATCCGGCTGTCTAAAAGGCCGCCATCACGCCGCTGCTGCTGCTGCTGCTGCGCCGGCAGATGAGGCATTAGTCGGGCGGTGATGAAGCGCGGACTGGCACGTCTAATAAGACTGCAGCATTGTTGGCGCAGTTCAGCGCTGAATATGAACAGAAAGCACGGATTCAATAGGCTGTCAGCGTAGCCTAGCGACAGGGTGACAAAGTGCGCCAAGTGCAGGCGTTCAGATTGTTGACGATCTTGATCTTCCAGTACAACGTTGTCCCTCTGCTGCCAGACGTGCAGCCAGAGGGTCAGGCAGTGATACGGTCCCCAGCAGAGGGTGAACGCCGACAGCATAGCCAGGAATAGGCGAGCAGTCTGAAGCCGACGGCCTTGCCTAGCAACCTGCGCCGAGTTGCACGTGTAGGACAAGAATCGGAGGGAATTGCGTAACGAACGAATTGTCAGGGCGCAGAAGACGGCCATGAGGCTCACTGGCAGTACGTAGAGGCAAATTAGAAGAGACACCGTTAGACCGATTTTAAGCCGCTGATTTGAGTCCTCGTTGCACATCTTGAGAACAAATAGACCCATAATCTGCGGGGGGTGGACGCGTGAACTTAATTTGTCAGCATCGAAATTATAATTTGAGTTGAATGAATGTACATTAGAGAGGTGGCTTGATAGCCTATAGCGATGGTGTACTTTGTGGACGAGTTTTGGAGAAGAAGGAGTGAGAGGCGACAAAATGTACATAAGAGAAGCGGCTTGATAGCCTAGAGATGGTGTACTTTCTTCGTCAAGATTGGATAGACGAAGGTTTCAGGGAGTAAGAAAAGCGATAAAATGTACTCTAGTGACCATAGATACGTATTATTATGTACTTTGATAGAGGATGGTTTCGCAATTTAAAACATTCTGGTCTGTTTTAACTTAGGATTGAATCTGCACTAGCATGTACTTATTAGAAGACCTTGATGAAGGGATACTAGGGCCTGAAAGGGAAATTTCAGAATAGAAACCGTATAATGTATGTCTTTTGACTGAAGTCGCGACTGATGTTTGTGGCCCCCTGTTTGTCAATCTGGTTTCAAGCACAAGGTCGACCATAAGAAAGAAAAAACTGGCTCTTCTTTGTATTCGCGAGCCTATTCACAAATCCCAAATACTTGTCTTTCAAGAGGAAAGGCTTCTCAGCTAGCAGAAAACATGTCAGCGTCGCAAATGTATCGAACTGTGAAAATTGCCTGTAATGATAGCTACGTGTGACTGCCTTACGCTTGGAAAATTAGCCTTTAGTACCTTGTTGACCAATGATTTTCTCGCCTGATTAAATGTTTGAATGAGACCAGCGTTCACGTAGCCCAAATAATTACCTCTAATTGGGGGATTGGTATAATTTGCTCTACGATTCGTTGCATTATCTCGATCCTGACTGATTGAGGTGTTGACGCGCTGAGTCGCAATTATCTTCCCAGGTATATTTATAGAATCGTGGCTCACCTGATAGCTACTGTAACTGTGCGAGGCAATGTTGGGCGAGCACAGTGCCAGAGATGCTAGCCAAACGCAGCCAATCCAAACGGCCGTACGCTTAGCCGTTATCTTGGCCCGAGCTTTGATTGGATGACAGACAACAACGTAACGATAGAGAGCTACGGAGGCCTGCGACCAGATGCTAACAGACATGAGGCCGCCCTGAACAAAGGGTACCAGTTTGCACATTAGCGAGTTCCAATGCCAATCGCTAATTAGAATCAGCTTTATAGAGTAGGGCGCGCACACAGTTAGTACAAGAATGTCAGCGATGGCAAGGTTCAGCATGAATGAATTCTTCTTAGTTCGCAGCCTGCTAGATAGGCAGATAGTACAGCAGACAAGTACGTTGAACAGTACGCCTGCGGCTAGAAGCAGAAGTCCTATAGCGGCGGTGATTGCTTGCGGATGAAACTGCCTACTGTTAGGCATAATAGCCTCCCAAGAGGCGTAGCAGTCTTTTACCACTCTTGTCAGTAAAGTGCCATCTGGTGCATTACACGGGCTATTTTGTCCTGTGGCTAGTGTTGCGAATTTGACATTGTAAGCGTCGGTTGGTGACGTTAGATCCTTGATTTGCTCAACAAATTCGCTTTGCGTTATGGACCGTTTGGCGCCAGGTTGCAGTACCCGACTGGTGTTATGAAATGCAGCTAGCGACCATTGACAGCAGAGCCAGTCTGTGGGTGACCTGAAAAAATGGGACCCGAATTGGTGCAGTCGATATCCTTTAATTTTCTACCCCTATTGCACACCGCAGACAAGAAGTACTGTAACGGTTCTAATGCACATGCTTTTTTACTTTTCTACCCTTTAGAGTACATAGCAGGGTAGAGTTTTTTATCGATTCAATTGTACACATGGCTATTTTCCTACCCCATTTGTGCACATGCAGAACTTCAGCCATGAAATAGTATGGCTCAACCCATGTACGATTAATCAATTTTTTTACAGTTAAAAAATTAAAATACTACTTACAAACGTTGCATCAGGTCCAGTGCCATTATTAGTAGCTTTTACCTTAATTTGGCTCTGTTCAACCTGTGTAGGGTTATGTGTGTTTTTGCAAAACTGTAGTTTTATTGTCACCGAGTCGATTATGTTGGATTTTTTTTGCTTCCTTTGGGTCTGACTGAATCACTGACATATCTAGGTACGTCTGAAGCTTGGCAGCAAATTGAGAGCTATGGTTGGCTGTCGAACCATGGGGTAAGAAGGGAGTGAATACTCTATTTGTTAGCCGTTTTATTGGCTGAGTGGCTGAATAATGAAACCACATTATTTGATCAATTAAAATGAATCGAATGTTTAACTTACTTGCACTTTTACACTGGTACTATGACCACGGGATAGTCGATAAATTTTTTCGGGTAATTAAAGATTTTCTAGCGGCTTGGGAGATTTTTCATTGTGTACTTTAGTGATGTAAAATGTCTGTCTGCGCCCCCCTGAGGGGGCTTGAAAAGCTAGTTCATTCATCTAAAACAGCACCTAGAAGACACTCGCTTGCTAGTTCGATAGTTTCAAAGCGTATTCACGGCTAAGGAAAATAAAAGTTGACTATAGTGAGAAAATCAATAATTTTGACACACTGACGCACACACAGAGGAAGTAAGAGCTCGACAAAAGCTCCAGAAAAGGGGCGGAGGAGAAGAGTGGGCGGATTTCCATCTGCAGTCAAGTCACAGTGCAAGCACGCCAAGCAAAGTAGCGATAATCCCCCATCAGAGGGGATATAACAGCAGTTGGGAATTAAATCTCTAAGCTTTGGCGGCAAAATTTACATGTTTAGACCTGATTCAGAAGAAGCAAAGGAAAATTAATCAACTCGACAAAGAAGATGAAGAAAAGATTGATAAAGTCTTCAATTTTTTTTTACCTTGAACCCATGCCACTGGAATTATAAAAGCCTCTTAGCACCACTCTGACATTTTGCATAGCTTTCGTCTGAGGTTAATAATAGCTGTGCTGAATTCCAGTTTGGTTTGTTGGCAGGGAAAATCATCTTCCACACGTGATGGCGCTTTAGATTTATTATCTGTCATTAATTACCAGCCCATCAATTTATCTATTCATAACGGATAAAAACTTAATCTTTTAGTCTGTGAATTCGATCATTTTATCTATAAATTAATAGACTCCCACTCACTGTACCTTTCTATAGGGGATTCTGCCATTCTCTTATCGATCTAGCAAATTACAATGCAAAAAATTATTTACTCAACATGTCGGATAATTGATCATTACAATAAGCAAGCAAAATATATAACCATAAATTTTTTATGCATCATGTGATGCATTACCTCTATTATTTAATTGATAACTTTAAAAAAAAGTACAAATATCTTTCAGCGCTATGACGATAACAAAAATTTGAAGCAACTTTGTACTTTAAAAGATGACAAAAATAAAATAAAGATAGCGTCAGTGAAGGATCACAGCTTAAATAAAGAATTACTGTAGCACGAATTTAGTTTATATAAATATCACCCTGTAAATTAATTATTAAGCGTAAAAAACAGCACAAATCTTCAACACTACTGATTCAAGTCAGTAGTAATAATTAATTGTAAAATTATAATCATATTTTCAACAAAAAATAAATTAACTTCAATTGCAATTATATTCTGTTGTCAGCCAATCTGTTCCTCATCGTCAGCCTCATGCTCGGTCACGTGAGTCGATGTCAGCGACACTCGCGATCTGCTCGCAGCCTCTCGTGCTCCATGGTCGTCACCTTCCACGGGTTCAAGCCATTCCTCCTGCTGATCTTCGAACTCGTTGTTGTCAAGAGGCTCCGGAGGCATGACGGGCACCCGAAGCACGTCTGGAGTATTGTCGTGGCTTTCTGCTGGAGGCTCTTGAACTGTCAGCTCATCAGCTCCGGTATCTCTCGGCGTCGATGGCAACGGATTTGAGGTCTGCCTGATCTCGCCGCTGTCCTCGTTGTTGTTGAATTGGTCGTGCTCGACTTTGGCTGCATCCGCAGCGGCTTCCGCGGCGGCAGCAGCAGCAGCGTTGGTGGCGTCAACCTTCCGCTCCGGCTGCTGTCTCGACAAGCCGGTGACGATGGGAACAAATGTGACTGGCGTTCCCGAGCCGGAGCGTCGCTGCTTCTTGTTGCTAACCGGAGCCGACTTTGATAGCGATCTGACGTGTGAAATTGATTGATTTATTGATTGACATCCGGTTATATAGTACAAGATTTCTTGGAAAATTTGAAAACCTAAGTTTCTAAGTTTAGTTTAGTTGTTTCCCCTGCTTCGCCCATTAGAGAAGTTGTGGCCCAGTGGTTACTAATGTTAATCGAGGTCCTGGGTTCGAACTCCAACTCTAGGAGCTGAAAAGCTAAATCCGCAGGAGGGCTGTAGGCACCTGGACGCTTTAAAGCGACATCATCCCACAACCAGCGACTGGGCATGACTGTCCATTGCGCTGACTCCTGAAGCGCGTTCAGTCACACTAAATACGTTATCCAGGCATACACACACACACAAGCCGGCACCCAGTCACGCACCCACATAGGGTGTACAAGCGGTGGTTCCAGGCATGTACACTCTCTATGCCTAGGGGGGGTTGCTCCCATGGGCGTAAACTGGCCCATAGCCCAACCAATTCGTGCACAAGGCCCCGAAACCACGCTAGGGAAAATAGCCAACCTACAACGCGGGGTCGAACCTGGACCAGTGGCACACAAGGCAGACGCGCGCTAGACCGCCGAGCCACTCGGCCCCCAACTCTAGGTGATAATTTGTGTTAATTGAGCTTAGGAAAGTTTAAGAATGGGTGTTGCGGCCCCTCCAGCCCGTCAGGAAATAGACTGCTAAAGTGAAGAACAAAGCCGGGCCTTCTACTCCCATTTAAGAGCGGTCCCACTCAGCCACCCCTAATTTAATTGATAAGGGAACGCCTCCCTCATTGGGCGCATTCATTCTGACTATAGCGAAGCATCTTTTTGTGTGCTTTTCGAATTAAGCAATCTTTTCCACGCGACGGCAATATTTTTATAGAAAAACTAATTGAACGCAATAAAAATTCACTGTTCCTCTGGTCGGATTAACAAACAAAAGGCTTAAAAACTTTCCGAAGATTCTGATATTCTTATAGATTCAGAAAAACCGCCGTGCGTAACAGTTTTTGTCCTTTTCCCAATCTCTTTTAGAAGTTAGGCCTGTCTTTCACCAGTTTTTTTCCTCTGAACGTGAATGTATATATGAGGCACATTGCTTTAATGAGATGCAGCTTTTGGGATTCTATTCCACGGCTAACAGTTGCTGGGTGTGAATCCAACTCCGAGAAAAGATCGCGTGAGAGTCCCAGACACTCTTGCACAGCTATTGCGCTAGAAAAGCTGCCATCATGCATCACCGGAACTTTGAATAATTGCTTCTGCATTTAGCAACTTGCAAAGAACGTCTGAGCTGGGGTAGATAAGTCCACCGAGACCTTCGCTATTTGTAACAATTTTTTTGGTTACGACTGGAAAGGTAGCGAAACTGTATGGGGGTCGGATTATGATTCCATCCGTTTCCAAGTCTGATAGCGTTAAAAAATAGTTCCAGGAAATCCTGTCACAACTTTTAATTACGCAAGAATGCGAAATCTCTAGTTAAAAAAAGGAGAACTCAGCCTGCGATATTACAGCACAGAAATGAAACGAAAATGGAAATTAATAAGAAATTCCAGTTCTAAAACGACAAAGTATGATAATTAATTTTGAATTCGTTAAAATGCCTGACTCCTTAGAGAACATTTGACGTAATGATATTCTCTAGTGCATTGAGGGTTTAAATGCATATTTCACAAGCATTACTACAGTGCCTGCCTAATGGGTCACGTGGATTTCAGGCCATGAATTGGGAGTGCCCGCCTACGAGACTGATGACGCATTATCCATCTGCCTTGGCCGGGTATAAAAGTACAAAAATATAATATAATTAGGGTGATAGGGAGAAACAATGCGTTCCCTAAGGGTTGAAATTGTGTTTTGATGAGGATATAAGAACTGAAATAATGACATCAGGATTCAGATCATGTTATCAAAATAGGGACTACGATATGGGGATTAGGATCGTCAGTTAGGGATTTGGATCGTGAGATCAGGATTGGGATCATGAGAAAAGAATTGGGATCATGAGATAAGAATTGGGATCATGAAATAAGGATTGGGATCATGAAATAAGGATTGAGATCATGAGATAAGAATTGGGATCATAAGATAAGAATCGAGATCATGAGATAAGAATTAGGATCATGAGATAAGAATTGGGATCATGAGATCAGGATTGCGATCATGAAATAAGGATTGGGATAATAAGATCAGGATTGCGATCGTGAGATAAGGATTGGGATCATCAAATAAGGATTGGGATAATAAGATTAGGATTGCGATCGTGAGATAAGGATTGGGATCATCAAATAAGGATTGGGATAATAAGATTAGGATTGCGATCGTGAGATAAGGATTGGGATCATCAAATAAGGAGTGGGATCATGAAATAAGGATTGGGATCATGAGATAAGAATTGGGATCATGAGATAAGGATCGGGATCATGAGATAAGAATTAGGATCATGAGATATGGATCGGGATCATGAGATAAGAATTAGGATC
>CATNEM010000203.1:875000-882500 GCA_950096795.1 Macrostomum cliftonense
TTTTTAATCTCAAACGATTTTTTTCCTCACGTATCGCTGAGGGCAACTTTCACTTCGAAAAAAAATTCTCCAAGCGCCGCAGACTCGGTATGGTAATTTCGGTAAAATATCGATCCTAATCCTATTAAGTCGGGTAAACCTCAGCTCAATGTGGGAGTCCGGGCACGTCCTCAGCTCCCCCACCTCAGTTTCTATTGGGCCAGTCCCATTAGTTCGCATTTCTGCTGACTTATTCTCCCATAAAAATAGTTTTGACTGTCAGCAAGGGTTGAAAATCCCACACCCAGTATTGGGCGGAGAAAATTATTGATACAAGCCATATGAGATCTGAACATAAAAATTAGTCGGTTCGTGACAGAAAAATAACTTCCTAATTTTTCTTGGTAATGAGCGATACAATATTCATAAGGCGGGATTACCTGTTCATCAGAGATAATAATTATCAATCATTATCTTATATGCAAACGAAAAATATCATAAACCGCACTTTATTGCAATCTATAATCCTTCTCCTAGACGCACTAATCCTTCTTTTAGACACTAATCCTTCTCCTAGACACACTAATCCTTCTCCTAGACACCCTAATCCTTCTCCTAGACAACCTAATCCTTTTCATAGACACACTAATCCTTCTCTAGAATCCCTAATCCCTTCCTAGACACACTAATCCTTCTCCTAGACACCCTAATCCTTCTCCTAGACAACCTAATCCTTCTCCTAGACACCCTAATCCTTCTCCTAGATACCCTAATCCTTCTCCTAGACACCCTAATCCTTCTCCTAGATACCCTAATCCTTCTCCTAGACACCCTAATCCTTCTCCTAGACACCCTAATCCTTCTCCTAGATACCCTAATCCTTCTGCTAGACACCCTAATTGTGGCGACTGCGTTTCGCTTGCAGTGCGGAGTGGGGGTTTGAGGGGGTTGTCTCTCTCTCTCTCTCTCTCTCTCTCTCTCTCTCTCTCTCTGATGTAATCGGGCTTGTGAGCCCGTTGGGGCCCAACGAAGTTGGTGCCGTTGTCCGTCACCATGACCTCCGGCAGGCCCAGCTGGCTGAAGGTCCGCCGGAGCCGATCGATTGTAGCGGAGCTGGTCGCAGACTGGCAGGTGTGCACCTCGATCCACTTGGAATGCGCGTCGACCAGAATCAGCAGCATCTTGCCTTCGAACGGTCCAGCGTAGTCCATGTGGACCCTCGACCACGGTCTGTCAGGCCAGGGCCAGGGCTGCAGCGGCGCTGGAGGTGGGCTGTGCTGCTGCAGTTTGCACTGCCGGCAGTGCTGCGAGAGCCGCTCGATGTCCCCGTCCATTCCAGGCCACCAAAGATAGTTCCTGGCCAGCGCCTTCAGCTTGGACGCTCCTTGGTGACTTTGGTGCAGACCCTCGAGCAGCGCCTGGCGGCCCTGAACCGGCACCACCACTCTGGTGCCCCACAGCAGGCAGCCGTCCTCCACGCTGAGTTCCGCAGCTCGAGACGCAAACGGCCGCAGATCTTCGCTCCATCGCCGATCCTCCGGCCAGCCTTCTTGCACGAATCTGAGCACTCGACCGAGCAGCGGGTCTCGCCGTGTCCAGCAGCGAACTTGAGCCGCAGTCACTGGGCCCTCGTTGAACGAGTCGATCAGCAGTACCACCTCGGCCGGCACCGGCGCCTCCACTGGCTTGGACGGCAGTGGCAACCGGCTCAGCGCATCTGCCCGCAGCAAGGTGGCGCCCTTGCGGTACTGCAGACGGTAGGAGTAGCTGGACAGCAGCAGAGCCCAGCGCTGAATCCTGGCCGATGCTAGTGGCGGGATGGCTTTGTTCTCGTGTAGCAGCCCTAGAAGCGGCTTGTGGTCACTTCAGCTGGAAGTTCCGGCCGTACAGATAGGTGTGGAATCGCTTGATGCTGAAAACAACTGCCAAGGCCTCCTTCTCAGTCTGGGAGTAGTTCTTCTCCGCATCGGCCAGAGTGCGGGACGCAAACGCGATGGGCCGCTCCACGCCATCCACCAGGTGGCAGATGACCGCGCCGAGACCGTAGGGCGAGCTGTCGCATTCCAGGATAACCTCTTTGCCGGGGTCGAAATGCACAAGAGTCTGGGAGCTCAGCAGGAGCTCCTTGCAACGGCGAAACGCGCTCTCTTGCGGGCTGCTCCATTGCCAGGCAGCGCCCTTGTCCAAGAGGCGGTGCAGCGGAGCGAGTACGCTGGACAGGTTCGGCAGAAATCGTCCATAATAATTTATGAGACCCAGGAAGCTGCGGAGTTGGGTGACGTCTTGGGGAGCTGGCGCCTCGACGATAGAGCTGACCTTGTCTTCCAGCGGGTGGAGACTCAGCATCGATTCGGTGGCCCAGGTAGCTCACGGACTCCTGCATGAACCGGCACTTGTCAGCTCGGCACTTCAGCCCAGCATCTTGTAGGCGCTGCAAAACAGCTTCCAGGTTCTCCAGGTGCTTCGCATCATCAGTTCCTGTCACCAGCAGATCGTCGATGAAAGCCGCCGTGTGCGGTCTTCCTTGAAGCAAGCCATCCATTGTCCTCTGAAACATGCCGACCGCCGGTGAGATGCCAAACGGCAGCCTGGTGTACCTGAGCAACCCCTTGGAGGTGTTGATGGTGCACAGACGCTGTGATTCCGAGTCCAGGGGCAGCTGCTGATACGCCTGTCTGAGGTCTAGCTTGGTGAATTTCTGGCCTCCTGTTAGCTTTGCGAACAGTTCCTCAATTCTGGGCAGCGGGTAGGAGTCCGGCACAACGTCCTGGTTCACAGTGCACTTGAAATCTGCGCAGATTCTGACGGATCCATCCGCCTTGAGCACCGGCACGATAGGAGATGCGTACTCAGAGTTGGAGACAGGCTGCAGAACGCCTTGCTCGATCTCCCGGTCAAGCTGCTCCTCTCCTCGTAGCTTGTCTCCGATGGTTTTTCCGGGGCCAGCAGGCTGCAAATCAGCTTGAATGTCTCCTTGCCACAAACACTGAGGAAGACAGCTCGCTTTTTGTCTTCGGACTCTATTTCACTTGCAATGAAAACTTGCTCCACTCTTTCCTTGTATTGCAGCCAGTCCTCATTTTCAGGCTCAAATGGACCGATGCTACACAGTAGGCCCGTGGCCATTAGTCACCTCGTCGCCACTGAGAAAAAGTCAGAGGTTTGCAGAGCGAAAAAAAACTTAGAGCAGGCCAAAGCCTGGCTCTGTCTATAAATATATTTACTTTCCAATAAATTTAACCAATCAGCTGCAACCTCTGGGCGCGCACGCGCCCAGAGTACGCACAAGCTACGCACAAGCCCGATTACATCAGAGAGAGAGAGAGAGAGAGAGAGACAGCCCCCTCAAACCCCCACTCCGCACTGCAAGCGAAACGCAGTCGCCACACTAATCCTTTTTTAGAATCCCGAATCCCTTCTTAGACACACTAATCCTTCTCCTAGACACACTAATCCTTCTCTTAGACACACTAATTCTTCTCCTAGACACACTAATTCTTCTCCTAGACACCCTAATCCTTCTCCTAGACACACTAATTCTTCTCCTAGACACACTAATCCCTTCCTAGACACACTAATCCTTCTCCTAGACACACTAATCCTTCTTCTAGAATCCCTAATCCCTTCCTAGACACACTAATCCTTCTCCTAGACACCCTAATCCTCTTAGACACACTAATCCTTCTCCTAGAATCCCTAATCCTTTCCTAGACACACTGGTCCTTCTCCTAGGCATCCTAATACCTTTTTCGACACAATTTATTTGTTAGATACTAAAATATTTTTGCAGCCTCAAATTCTTCAATAAATTAATGATAATAGTCTTACTCACAATTAAAAAACCGAAAACTCGATTTTTTCAGTTACTGCATAGCAACCGACTGACTCGCTTGCTGATTGGATGAAGAAATCTCCTCCAATACAAGGTGAGGATCTGAGATTTGGAAAAAAAACACGAGGCAAGCCTTTCTATAAAACTAGGATGGTAAGGAGCGATACTGCATACACGTATGGACTTTCATTTGGGACGTTTTCTGTAATCTAATCAATTAATTTAGCTCGTTATAATCAGAAAACACTGCAACTTATCTCATCGGTGAGTTAAGATGCTTCTAACCTTGTCTGGAAACCTGCCGAAACATTTTGTACTACAACTATTCTTTACTACTGATACACTGTGATTGTATAGATGTACTTTTAACGTTAAGGCTAATGAACTCTGTGGAGCATGAAATTCGACAGCAAAAGCAAGACAGATTGCCGCCACACTCACTGGAAGAAGTTTATTAGTGCAGTGGTGTAATCAGAGGAAAAAAAGTAATTTTCCGATCTCTAAGCCCTCTTCATTGGAGTGGAAATTACTGGGAACATAAAATTATTCCTAGAAGTTTGGTTAAGCATAAGAAGACATAAAAGACGAAATGGCAACAGAAAACTAATTGTGAAATCAATTCTTGTTGAAATCGAAAACACAAATAAAACTATTCGAAATTGATAGAACAGTAAAACAAAAACAACTGAAACAGAAACGGGGCTTAAGTTAGGGACGCGAACCCGAAACCTTTCAATTACAAGTTGAATCAAATATGAAGAATGAATGAATCAGATAGACAGCAAGACAAACACAAGAGCAGAAAACAAAGAGCAGAAAACAAAGACTCTGCCCACTGCCCCTCCCTCAGCAGCTAATACTGCCCAATGCTGCCGTATCCGCTGTTCTTCCGGTTCAACGCCTGCTCGGAGCTGCCGCAGCGGCTCAGCGCCAACGAGTCCTGGTCCGACTGCGACGGCGTGGAGGCTCAGGCGGTGATGTTCGCCGGCTACTTTGCCGTCGTGCTGATGCTGGCCGCCGTCGCCTGCCTGTCGAAGGACAACCCGAACACGGACCAGGCCATGGCCGACATGATGCGGGTGACGGTCGGCGCCGATGTGATCATCGCCTTCTGCCTGGTGATTGACAGCTGCGTGACGCTGATATTCGGCATCTGCCGGCAGTTCCCGCTGATGCGCTGGGGCCTGCTAGGTAGTCTGGCGCTGTCATTGAACCTCTGGCTGGCCCAGACCTGCCTGTACTTCAGGAACTGGATGGTGGCCGTGATCGCCCTAGCCAGATACCGGATGTTCCGTCAGCGTCAGAAACTTCAATGGCGCAGTTTCGTACTGACGGCCGGATTTTTGGCCGCAAATTCGGCGCTGTTTTCGTTGCCGCAATTTTTCTACAGCGTCGGCGAGGTCTGCTCCAACGATCCGTTCGGCCCGTTGATTGTCCGGCCGCTGCTGATCGGGTCGAACATGTCGTCAACGTTTGACATTGTCAACGCGGCGGTGATTGTACCGCTGCAGGCTGTGCTGCCCTTCCTCATGGGCTTTGCGGCTTCCATAGCCGTCATGCGGATCTTGTGGCGGCACATGCGGCCTCAGCAGCAGCACCAGCAGCAGCAGCAGCATCAGGGACTCACCAATCAGCATAGGAATCGTTATTGGCGACCATTCATCGCATTCCTAGTGATGAACGCCATGCTGCTGCTGCTGTACCTGCCGGTGATGCTGATCCGACTGCTGTCGCTGATGCACTTCAATATCAACAGGTTCTTCTGGCTGTCCAACGTGCTTTGCAATGCCATCTCGTTGGCTAACATTGGCGTGTACTTTTATCTGTGCAAGACCTGTCAGTGCAGCTGGTCGGGACAGACGTCGGCGGCGCAGCAGCCCAGGAGCAGCGCAGTCATTACTGGTGCGGTGAGAAGCCAGGACAACATCTAGTAGATGGATTTGCTGACCCGCTTAAGGACACCGATTAAAGACATCTGGACTGATGAAATTATTATTGCACGCATGCATACTGTATGTGTACGTAGCAAAAACAGTTGTATTGTTTTATTATGAATTATGCAGGCACACAGGCTTATCTGATTCTCAGATTTTTTATTCCTTAATATAAAGTAACAAATATGATTAAATCAAGAGTTGCAACTCAGCGAGCCGTATCAAATAGAATTATGTCAGTGAAGGTTCGAAGTACACCACAAGTCAGCAGCAACAAGCTAAACCTTCATGCTGGTTTTCTCCTATCAGATTTACAGGTATATAAGCTAGATATATTTTAAGCATAAACACAAAACCAAGCAGTAGATAGCAAACATGCATTCAGCACCACCTTAAACATGGTTTTAGCGCCATCCTACATATGGTTTTAGCGCCACCTTACACATGGTTTTAGCGCCATCTTACACATGGTTTTAGCGCCATCCTATATATGGTTTTAGCGCCACCTTACACATGGTTTTAGCGCCACCTTACATATGGTTTTAGCGCCATCCTACATATGGTTTTAGCGCCATCCTACATATGGTTTTAGCGCCATCCTACATATGGTTTTAGCGCCATCTTGCACATGGTTTTAGCGCCACCTTACATATGGTTTTAGCGCCACCTTACACATGGTTTTAGCGCCATCCTACATATGGTTTTAGTGTCACCTTACACATGGTTTTAGCGCCATCTTACACATGGTTTTAGCGCCATCCTACATATGGTTTTAGCGCCACATTACAAATGGTTTTAGCGCCACATGACACATGAATGTAGCGCCACCTGGAATTTGGTTTTAGAATCTGGTACTTTAAACAAATCAAACGATTTCCCAAAAAATATTAACCACACACTGAAAATCAGGACAATCCAGGGCAGCCGCTGCCTCTAACCGAAATCTGTCAAATGCACTAATGTGTTAATAATTACAGAAAAATATCCCACTATCCACACTCAGAATTATCGTCTCTAACAGAACGAGTTAATAGAAAACGTCAGGGCCAGACCGAAATAATCTGTTTTAATTCCACCAAATGGCATCTTCCGTCAATTAATACTCTTAGCAATACAGTTTCAGAAAATTAATTTATTTCTGCAACAAAGACAATTGAAAAAAACATTGAGACGATTGACGTCTCCAACTAGAAGAAAAATGCAAAATTTCTTTAAATTTGATTGATGAAAAAAGCAGTCACTTAGAAGATTAAAAAAGCAACGAAGAAAAGCAAAAGGTAAAAATTGCAAAAATATTGGTGCATGCTTAAGGTTGACGGACTGACTTTTTTGGGAAATATTCGATGCTGAGTCAATTTTTTATCCATCTCTGCAAGTGCCGATTGAGGAATGAGCCGATATGTTGCGAAAACTTAATTATTGTAAGGGTATTAGCCTTCGCTTAAAAAAAATAAATACAACAACAAACAAAAAGTACGCTGTATCGGGGCGACGGCGAATAAATACACACCGAAAATAGCTAAAGCAATGAAAGACAGACAGATGGATTGTTTAAAGCGATTGGTAGGTAGAGTTAGATAAAATAGATGGATAAATAGATAGATGGATAGTTAGATAGATAGATAGATGGATAGTTAGATAGATAGATAGATAGATAGATAGATGGATAGATAGATAGATAGATAGATAGACAGATAGATAGATAGATGGATAGATAGATAGATAGATGGATAGATAGATAGATAGATAGATAGA
>CATNEM010000203.1:887500-945000 GCA_950096795.1 Macrostomum cliftonense
GGGAGGGGGATTTCAGGGATAGGAATTTAAGCTTTTTATCATACCTCATTTGAATTCGGATATTTTGTTGGGATCAAATGCTACTGTCTGAAACAAAGATGAAATCCGATTATTTAGAATAGGGATGAGATGAGATTCTTTACCATTGGGATAAGATGGTATTGTTTAGAATTGGGATGATATGGTATTGTTTAGAATTGGAATGAGATGGGATTGTTTAGAATTGGGATGATATGGTATTGTTTAGAATTGGGATGATATGGTATTGTTTAGAATTGGAATGAGATGGTATTGTTTAGAATTGGGATGATATGGTATTGTTTAGAATTGGAATGAGATGGGATTGTTTAGAATTGGGATGAGATGGGATTCTTTATAATTGGTAAGCGATGGGATTTTTTACAATTGGGGTGAGATTGGATTCTTTAGAATAGGGATGAGATGGGATTCTTTAGAATTGGGATGAGATGGGATTCTATATGATAAGGTTGAGATGGGATTCTTTAAAATTGGGGTGAGATGGGATTCTTTAGAATTGGGATGAGATGGGATTCTATATGATAAGGTTGAGATGGGATTCTTTAAAATTGGGGTGAGATGGGATTCTTTAGAATTGGGATGAGATGGGATTCTATATGATAACGGTGAGATGTGATTCTTTAGAAATGGGGTGAGATTTGATTTTTTAGAATTCGGGTGGGATGCGATTCTTTAGAATTGGGGTGAGATGTGATTCTTTAGAATTGGGATGAGATGGGAATCTTTACAATAGGGATGATATGGGATTCTTTGGAATTGGGATGAGATGGGATTCTATATGATAAGGTTGAGATGGGATTCTTTAGAATTGGGGTGAGATGTGATTCTTTAGAAATGGGGTGAGATTTGATTTTTTAGAATTCGGGTGGGATGCGATTCTTTAGAATTGGGGTGAGATGTGATTCTTTAGAATTGGGATGAGATGGGAATCTTTACAATAGGGATGATATGGGATTCTTTGGAATTGGGATGAGATAGGATTCTTTAGAATTGGGATGAGATGGGATTCTTTGGAATTGGGATGAGATGGGATTCTTTAGAATTGGGATGAGATGGGATTCTTTAGAATTGGGATGAGATGGGATTCTTTAGAATTGGGATGAGATGGGATTCTTTAGAATTGGGATGATGGAATTCTTTAGAATTGGGATAAGAAGGATTCTTAAGAATTGGGATTAGATGGGATTCTTTAGAATTGGGGTGAGAAGGGATTCTTTAGAATTGGGATGAGATGGGATTCTTTGGAATTGGGATGAGATGGGATTCTTTAGAATTGGGATGAGATGGGATTCTTTTGAATTGGAGTATGATGGGATTCTTTAGAATTGAGATGAGATGGGATTCTTTAGAATTGGGATGAGATGGGATTTCTCATAATTGGTGTGAGATTGGATTCTTCACAATAGGGATGGGATAAGCTATTGTGCATTATGTATTAAATACAAGTGATTTCTTACAAAAATGAAAGATACTAAAAATTTTTAAAAAGTTTTAAACAAAAAATCGTCAAAAAACAGGAAATGGGGAAAAATCCTAAAATTAACGACATCCGGATCAGGTGTCTGCAGTCAAACAATCGTGTTTTAATTAAAAAAATCCCCACCTTGACCAGCTGCAGCCGCTGCTGTTTCCGCCTCAGTCGGCCCTGTCGCCCAGCGCCCGCCAACGAAGCCAGCGACAAACTCGACGAGTGCGTGTCAAAAGAATGCCGCCTACAGCTGGCCGAGTTGATTGACAACGACGAGGAATAATCGTCCTCGACGTCGTCATCGTCATCCGAGTTAGTCGCCGACGTGGTGGTGACAGTTGATTGGCTGGCTCGCATCGCGCCGCCCAGTTTGCACAGCAACGCTTGGGCCGCCTCTACGCAGTCGCGACGGCTGATCAGGCGGCGAAGGGGGCTGCCGCTGCTGCCACCGCCGCCGTCGCTGCTGCCACCGCCAACGCCGACGCCAGCAGAGACGCCGAATGAGCTGCTGATTGTCTGCTGCAAGTTGTGCGCTACAGCTAAGTAGTTCAAGTTGCGTAAAAGTAGTCTCGCAATTAATTTTTTTTCTGCCACATGACCGAAAGGTCGAGGGTTCGAGCCCCAAATCTAGGAGACAATTTTTGCCCTTGAGCAAGGCACTTAATCCCGCATTGCTTCAGTCCACCCAGCTGAGATCGGGTGCCAGTTTGAGCTGGGTAAATTTAGTGTGGGTGTTGCGGCCCCTCCAGCCCGTCAGGCTGAAAGCTGCACACAGCCCTCGGATGCGCCGCGCAACTAACTGCGGCTGTGCCTTGGGCTGCACATCTGGTCGAAAGGTCGGGTGTCTAAATTTATTATTTTTTTATATCGATGCAAATCGATACCAATATAAGACGATTCCCCAACTTCAAGACATGATGCAGCTACTACACCCTCCAGCCTCTCTGGCACGCCCTCAAAAAGCCTAAAAAATATGAGACTACGCAATCCTTTTAATGGCGATGTTTCACTCACGCGATAGGGTCCGCCTGACAGGCTGCTACTAGAAGAGAAAATAAGTCTCCAATTTTGGGCCAGAGAAACACGAACCCATCTATAACTAGTCTTGGCAATATTGTTGATATAAGTAAGTAAATGACATTTCTTAAGTAACAAAAAATTTTGTTTATCCCCTCTCCTAGTCAGTATAGGAGGTGAATTTTACTTTTGAAAGTCAAATTAGGATTGAAACGCAGCTACTAATTTGCAGCTAATTCTTCTGACTGATAGGATTCTGATGGGATTAATTAGAATTAGGGTGAGATGGGATTCTAAACGATTAAATTAAGATGGGATTCTTTAAAATTGAGATGAGATGGGATTCCTAAAAATTGAGATGAGTGGGATTTTTTACAATTGGGGTGATGGGATTCTTTAGAATTGGGATGAGATGGGATTTCTCAAAATTGGGATGAGATGGGATTTCTCAAAATTGGGATGAGATGGGATTTCTCAAAATTGGGATGAGATGGGATTTCTCAAAATTGGGATAAGATGGGACTGGCTACAGAAGCCCAATAAAGCATGATCATCACTAAACCCATGGGGTACTTAGCTAAAATCATATCTAAAGGAACAAAAAATAACAAAATAAGCCAGCAAGCACAAAAGCAAGACAATATATATCCAAATACAATCCCTTAACTGGATTCAGCTAGTTCAGTTCATTTCATTTATAACATGTCAGTTGCAAATGAAAGGCAAAAAAAAAGTTTTTTAACAGACAGAACACCGATGCGTTCACTACAGACGTTCACTACAGACTTGAAAATCAAACTTTTTCAAGCCGTGGAAGATCAAAGAATAAAACGGATGAGCCGAACTAGGATGATGGCATAGCATAGGGAAAAGTGTGGAAAAGCGAGAAGGCTCTTGAAATACACTATCTAATTGCTACCTTCACAAATTAAATGGGGATTTCACAGAGTTCACAGAAAATATGCAGCTCACCCAAATGGAAGGCAGACAGAAAAATGTAGAGAACTCAGACAGAGACAGAGACACACATACAAACAGACACGGAAAGATAGACAGACATACAGAAAAACACACAGACAGACGGACAGACGGACAGACACACACACACGGAGACAGTCAGACAGACAGTAAGACAGACAGATGGACAGACAGACAGGCAGGCAGAGAGACAGACAGACATACAGACAGGCAGGCAGGCAGACAGACAGACAGTAAGAAAGACAGACAGACAGACAGACAGACAGACAGGCAGACAGACAGGCAGGCAGGCAGACAGACAGACAGGCAGGCAGACAGACAGGCAGACAGACAGACAGGCAGGCAGACAGACAGACAGATGGACAGACAGACAGGCAGGCGGAGAGACAGACAGACAGACAGACAGACAGACAGGCAGGCAGGCAGACAGGCAGACAGTAAGACAGACAGACAGACAGACAGACAGACAGGCAGGCAGGCAGAGAGACAGACAGACAGACAGGCAGGCAGGCAGGCAGGCAGACAGACAGACAGTAAGACAGATAGACAGACAGACAGACAGAGACAGACAGACAGACAGGCAGGCAGAGACAGACAGACAGACAGACACTAACACAGACAGACAGACAGGCAGGCAGACAGACAGGCAGGCGGAGAGACAGACAGACAGACAGACAGGCAGGCAGGCAGACAGGCAGACAGTAAGACAGACAGACAGACAGACAGACAGACAGACAGACAGGCAGGCAGGCAGAGAGACAGACAGACAGGCAGGCAGGCAGGCAGGAAGACAGACAGACAGTAAGACAGACAGACAGACAGACAGACAGACAGGCAGACAGACAGACAGACAGACAGACAGGCAGGCAGACAGACAGGCAGGCAGACAGACAGGCAGACAGACAGACAGACAGAGACAGACAGACAGACAGGCAGGCAGAGACAGACAGACAGACAGACACTAACACAGACAGACAGACAGGCAGGCAGACAGACAGGCAGACAGACAGACAGGCAGACAGGCAGACAGACAGACAGACAGGCAGGCAGACAGACAGGCAGGCAGGCAGACAGGCAGACAGACAGGCAGACAGGCAGGCAGACAGACAGGCAGAGACAGACAGACAGACAGACAGGCAGGCAGAGACAGACAGACAGACAGACACTAACACAGACAGGCAGGCAGAGACAGACAGACAGACAGACACTAACACAGACAGACAGACAGGCAGGCAGACAGACAGCCAGGCAGACAGACAGGCAGACAGACAGGCAGGCAGACAGACAGGCAGAGACAGACAGACAGACAGGCAGGCAGAGACAGACAGACACTAACACAGACAGACAGACAGGCAGACAGACAGACAGACAGGCAGGCAGGCAGACAGGCAGACAGACAGGCAGACAGGCAGGCAGAGACAGACAGACAGACAGACAGGCAGGCAGAGACAGACAGACAGACAGACACCAACACAGAAAGACAGACAGGCAGGCAGACAGACAGGCAGACAGACAGGCAGACAATACAGTACAAAATGATACAGCACCAACAAAGGGCAGAAAGCTGACAAAGCACAATACAACAGTAAGCACAAGCCTCAGCAACTGACCAAGTTAACAAGCTAATAGTGGGGAAAATGCGACAGCCTGAACATGGCGGCCCGGCCAGTGTGCTGGCCAAGGCACAAAAATCCGCCATTAGGAGAAAAATCGGCCGAATGCACCGCGGCCAGATAGTGTTGAACTGTTGGCGGCGGGAAATTCTGCATCGCGCGGCCGTCGCCGAGGTGCCACAGTCGGACAGCCTGCGGCTCCTGACGCGACGCCATCAGCAGGAGCTCCTGGCTAGGATGGAAACGAAGGCAGCTGCATTCCGTAGTCAGATTGCTAGCCGTACGCAACGGCTTGGCTTCGACAGACCGGCCAAGAGCGACAGTGGACACCACGTCGGCGACGTCCCAGCTGTACAAGTTGACGATGCCGCACGTGCTGCCGCAGGCGATGTAGCGACTAGAGGCGGCTAAACTGGACAATCCCGTGCTGCCTTCGTCCATGAATGAGCCGCGTAATTGGCGTTTATTCAAGCAGAAAACGGAGACCTGGCCGTCTGTGCCGCCGGCTAGTAGGAGGTCGCCGTCCGGGCTGAACGCCAATGACTGAAGGCTGGAGCTGGCGCTGCGCAGGGTGCACACTCGGTTGCGCGTCTGGAGGGATTCCGGGATGGAGGCGAGGGTGATTCTCTGGGTGAGTTGGGGTGATTCTAGGGGGAGTAGGCGAGGGTGATTCTCTGGGTGAGTTGGGGTGATTCTAGGGGGAGTACGCGAGGGTGATTCTCTGGGTGAGTTAGACTGATTCTAGGGGGAGTAGGCGAGGGTGATTCTCTGGGTGAGTTGGGGTGATTCTAGGGGGAGTAGGCGAGGGTGATTCTCTGGGTGAGTTGGGGTGATTCTAGGGGGAGTACGCGAGGGTGATTCTCTGGGTGAGTTGGGGTGATTCTAGGGGAGTACGCGAGGGTGATTCTCTGGGTGAGTTGGGGTGATTCTAGGGGGAGTACGCGAGGGTGATTCTCTGGGTGAGTTGGGGTGATTCTAGGGGAGTACGCGAGGGTGATTCTTTGGGTGATTTGGGGTGATTCTAGGGGGGGTACGCGAGGGTGATTCTCTGGGTGAGTTGGGGTGATTCTAGGGGGAGTAGGCGAGGGTGATTCTCTGGGTGAGTTAGACTGATTCTAGGGGGAGTACGCGAGGGTGATTCTCTGGGTGAGTTAGACTGATTCTAGGGGGAGTAGGCGAGGGTGATTCTCTGGGTGAGTTAGACTGATTCTAGGGGGAGTACGCGAGGGTGATTCTCTGGGTGAATTAGACTGATTCTAGGGGGAGTACGCGGGGGTGATTCTCTGGGTGAGTTGGGGTGATTCTAGGGGGAGTACGCGAGGGTGATTCTCTGGGTGAGTTGGGGTGATTCTAGGGGGAGTAGGCGAGGGTGATTCTCTGGGTGAGTTGGGGTGATTCTAGGGGGAGTACGCGAGGGTGATTCTCTGGGTGAGTTAGACTGATTCTAGGGGGAGTAGGCGAGGGTGATTCTCTGGGTGAGTTAGACTGATTCTAGGGGGAGTACGCGAGGGTGATTCTCTGGGTGAGTTAGACTGATTCTAGGGGGAGTACGCGGGGGTGATTCTCTGGGTGAGTTGGGGTGATTCTAGGGGGAGTACGCGAGGGTGATTCTCTGGGTGAGTTGGGGTGATTCTAGGGGGAGTACGCGAGGGTGATTCTCTGGGTGAGTTGGGGTGATTCTAGGGGGAGTACGCGAGGGTGATTCTCTGGGTGAGTTAGACTGATTCTAGGGGGAGTACGCGGGGGTGATTCTCTGGGTGAGTTGGGGTAATTCTAGGGGGAGTACGCGAGGGTGATTCTCTGGGCGATTTGGGGTGATTCTAGGGGGAGTACGCGGGGGTGATTCTCTGGGTTAGTTGGGGATTCTAAGGGAGTACGTATGGGTAATTCTGGGAATGACTCTAATTTGAAATGACTTAAGGCGAGAAGCAAGGATAATATAAAGGGAGGAACTTAGATTGATTCAAGGAAGTATTTTAAGTATTTCAAGAGGAGTATTTCAGGTGACTGCAAGGCTGACTTTGTTCTGATTCTTAAAAATAGATTAGCTAACCTTAAAATCGACCAGATACAATTCGCCGTATTTGCCGATAAAAGCAATGTATTTTTGGTCTGGCGAAATCTCAAAGTCGGACAGCTTGTAATTATTCTCGACACCTGCGGAGGAGGAGTAATGTTGGCAGTAGTAGTATTAGCAGTAGTAGTAGTAGTAAAAATAATAGTAGTAGTAGTAGTAGTAAAAGTACGAGTAGTAGAAAAAGATTTTATTATTACATTTCCGATAAATAATCTAAGTAACAAATGACCTACTTTGTACAATTTAGATTACGTAAGCTGAAATCAATAAATAGCCTAATGGATATGCAAAGTAAATCCGGTAAAATCCCCACACGAGTCGAATAAAAAGATTTTTCTGTTAATCACTGCATCAGACGCTTTAACTAAGCTAGATTAATGTTCGGCAACACATTTGAGCCCCTCAGATCCCGGAAGTCATTACCGGAGCGGAGAGGAGAAAAATCAGAAAGCGTGAAAGCTGGGCTTCTTAGGCTGGGAATGTGGAAACAAAGGTCCTTAGATAATAAAGATAATTAGAGAGACACAAACAGTATCATTAATTAAAGACTTGTCAGGAGGAGGTTCTGCGCAAAACACGCAATAAAGGCGGCTTGATCTTCGGCAACTGAAGCTGATTGAACAAATCTTGCAAAGTAACACAATTAGGTGCTATTTGAAACACACGCAACAACAAAGAGGGCAATGATTATAAGGACAGCTAAAAAAGATTCTTAATTAGATAGTTATAACAGGCACAGCTGAATGAGAAGTCGAAACAACTAGAATTGATTCTCTTAGCTACACCTACAGAGGGATAGGAGGGAAGCGACTCCCTAACCTACTGAAGGATAGGAGGGTAGCGGCTGCCTAACCTACTGAGGGATAGGAGGGAAGCGGCTCCCTAACCTACAGAGGGATAGGAGGGTAGCGGCTGCCTAACCTGCTAAGGGATAGGAGGGTAGCGGCTGCCTAACCTACTGAGGGATAGGAGGGTAGCGACTCCCCTAACCTACTGAAGGATAGGAGGGTAGCGACTCCCCTAACCTACTGAAGGATAGGAGGGTAGCGGCTCCCCTAACCTACTGAAGGATAGGAGGGTAGCGACTCCCTAACCTACTGAAGGATAGGAGGGTAGCGGCTCCCTAACCTACTGAAGGATAGGAGGGTAGCGGCTCCCTAACCTACTGAAGGATAGGAGGGTAGCGACTCCCTAACCTACTGAAGGATAGGAGGGTAGCGACTCCCTAACCTACTGAAGGATAGGAGGGTAGCGACTCCCTAACCTACTAAGGGATAGGAGGGTAGCGGCTGCCTAACCTACTGAGGGATAGGAGGGTAGCGGCTCCCTAACCTACAGAGGGATAGGAGGGAAGCGGCTCCCTAACCTACTGAGGGATAGAAGGGTAGCGGCTCCCTAACCTACAGAGGGATAGGAGGGAAGCGGCTCCCTAACCTACTGAGGGATAGGAGGGAAGCGGCTCCCTAACCTACAGAGGGATAGGAGAGAAGCGGCTCCCTAACCTACTGAGGGATAGGAGGGTAGCGGCTCCCTAACCTACTGAGGGATAAGAGGAATATAGGAGCACAAATTATGGGGACTATGTCAGTAAAACTGCCTAATAAATAGTTGTAAACAATTCGGAAAGCTTCAAGGGGGTTAAGCCTTTTAGGAAGAGATTTCCTCTTACGTGGCAACACAAATCTTTGACAAAGCAATTTCCTCCGCTCTTATAAAAAGGTTGACAAAAAACACGCATACACACAGGCGCGCACACATCCGGAATATACAAGACGGGGAAGAAGAACAAGGCGGATTGACTCGCTATAGCTGTGGAAATTTTATAGTTTAATAGTACATTTATAAAGGTTATAAAGGTAGACAGGTGAGAAAGGATCACTCGTATAAGGCTTTTTTACAGGCAATAGTGGAAGAAAGTGAGTGACAGCTTGTAAGCAACATCAGTTAAAATGGTTTTAAATGTTGGGTAGGCAAACTTTCACCTATGGAGGTTTGAATGTATAGAAAAATCAAAATGCAAGCATGATCAATGTATTTTTAGACTGGGGCACTAACAACTCAGCTAGGAGACTGAGATTTCACCGGTAAAAAATTTTTTATTTGTCATTAAGAATTGCATAATTTTGCTCGCTTTAAAAGCATTTGTACATTTCCGACAACAGCAGAGCAAACTTCATACCCCTCATAGTTAGCCAAAATGGAAACAGTCAAATACAGGTTGGTCATCGAATTTCTTGTGCTGGAAGGCAAGACTGACAAGGAAATAGATGAGCACTTGCGAGCAATGTATGGACCCAATGCGCCATCCACTGCCACAGTTTATAACTGGGTGCGCGAAGTGAAGCATGGACGGCAGTCGCTGGAGGATGAGGAGACTGTGGCTGCTGCACGCACCATGGTAGACGAAGATCGACGAGTAACCATTTCTCAGTTAGCTGTGTCACTGGGCAGCTCAGTTGGGTCAGTGCGCACAATCCTGCACAGTCAGCTGCTGATGCACAAGTGGGTGCCTAAAACGCCTAAAAGTGCGCCCTTGGCTGTCACGGTCGGCAGGGAAGGTCATGATGACTGTTTTCTGGGACTGCGACGGCCCACTACTCATAGACTTTCTGCCACACAAGATGACGGTCACTGGTGAGTATTATGCAGAGCTGCCATTAAGACCGAGCGGCGAGGCAAGCTCACCTCTAGGGTGCTGTTGTTGCATGACAACGCTCCGGTGCACAAGTGTCGGATTGCAACTGCTGCTGCCATTCGCAGCTGTGGATTCAAGGAGCTAAACCACCTAGCCTACAGTCACCGAAAAATCTTCAAGCTTCTACAGAGCTGGCATCGTCAAGCTGATTGAGCGCTACCCAAAGTGCGTTGCGCAGAAGGGTGCCTACATTGATTTAAAAAAAATTGAAACTCTTGTTAACTGTTCACGTTCTACCCCATTCTGAGAATAAATTGAGCTACCGTATATAACCGGCAAAAAACGCTACAGAGGCAGATGATCTCTAAGACAGTAGCGGCACTCTTACCAAGCAGTCTGGGCACGTGCACAAGCTGTTCTGTAGTGATGTCAAACAGGCGAAAACTGCGATGCACGCTGGTCAATACAATGTGATTGCCGTCTGGGGAGAAGCGGGCGCAGTGCACGGGGAAGCCGGGCATGTGGTGCGAATGTAGCCGATCGAATACAGGCTTGTCCGGATCAACCTGGATGGTAGAATTTAGGCAGAAAGAGTATGCATAGCAACATTGATAATTTAAGACATCAAAGACAAGAGGAAGTGACTATCTGTTACTGTAAAATGAAACAGGCGGGGTAGCGGCATCTTCAGAAGAGTAAAAGAGCGGATAGCGGCTTTTTTAAAATATCAAAGAACGCATAGGGGTATCTTTAGAAGATCAGAAGAGCGGGCAGCGGCTTCAAAAGATCAAAAGAGCGGGCGGCGGCTTCAGAAGATCAGAAGAGCGGGCAGCGGCTTCAAAAGATCAAAAGAGCGGGCGGCGGCTTCAGAAGATCAAAAGAGCAAAAGGGGCTTTAGAAGATCAAAAGAGCGGCAGCGCGGCTTCATAAGATCAAAAGAGCAGGCGGCGGCTTCAGAAGATCAAAAGAGCGGGCGGCGGCTTCAGAAGATCAAAAGAGCGGGCGGCGGCTTCAGAAGATCAAAAGAGCGGGCGGTGGCTTCAGAAGATCAAAAGAGCGGGCGGTGGCTTCAGAAGATCAAAAGAGTGGACGGCGGCTTCAGAAGATCAAAAGAGCGGGCGGCGGCTTCAGAGGATCAAAAGAGCGGGCGGCGGCTTCAGAAGATCAAACGAGCGGTGGCGGCTTCAGAAGATCAAAAGAGCGGGCGGCGACTTCAGAAGATCAAACGAGCGGTGGCGGCTTCAGAGGATCAAAAGAGCGGGCGGCGGCTTCAGAAGATCAAACGAGCGGTGGCGGCTTCATAACATCAAAAAGGCCGACAGAGACTTCTTAAAAAATCTAGGCATTAAAGCTGCCTAGCATATGATCCTAATTTTAGTTAAAACCAACCTGAAACAGTGCAAATCTTTGATCAGTACTAGCTG
Source organism: Macrostomum cliftonense (assembly GCA_950096795.1). Lineage (NCBI taxonomy): Eukaryota > Metazoa > Platyhelminthes > Macrostomidae > Macrostomum > Macrostomum cliftonense. Next base: position 898,752 of record CATNEM010000203.1, read on the forward strand.
TTAGCAAAACCCGAGCTTTCGGATTGAAATGCACCGAAGTGAGACGCCTATGCGAGGGTGACTCTTTGTTAGCGTCCGTTAATCGCTCGTAGTCGAGCCGTCGCGTTGGCAGGTCGCCGCGGGTGCTTCGATTTGCGAGAACCTGGGCAATTAAAATTGTAGAGCGATTAGAAAGTGGTTCACCGGTGAAAACCAGAAAGGTGTTATTCTTATTATCTTATAATAGATCAATCATGATGTTTTAGGATGATGGTTGAGGGGCGATTCTAAGAATGGATGAGGGGCGATTCTAAGAATGGATGAGGGGCGATTCTTAGAATGGATGAGGGGCGATTCTTAGAATAGATGAGGGGCGATTCTTAGAATAGATGAGGGGCGATTCTTAGAATAGTTGAGGGGGATTCTTAGAATAGTTGAGGGGCGATTCTTAGAATAGATGAGGGGCGATTCTTAGGATGGTTGAGGGGGATTCTTAGAATGGTTGAGGAAAGATTCTTAGAATGGTTTAGGGGCGTTTCTTAGAATGGATGAGGGGCGATTCTTAGAATAGATTAGGGGCGTTTCTTAGAATGGATGAGGAGTGATTCTCAGAATGGATGAGGGGCGATTCTTAGGATGGTTGAAGGGCGATTCTTAGGATTTAAAAGAGCAGATTTTTAGTATGAATCAGGGCCGATTCTTACAGTTAAAATAGGGGTGGCGAGATTTGTTATGGATTAAGGGTAGGTCTCAGACGCTGAGATTCACAAAAGATAAAAAACTACGAGTATTCAATTACACCACCAATACTACTCAGAACAGTAGCGCCGTAAAGACAAATTCCATAAAAAAGTCGCCCACCTGAATAGCGCGAGCCTCGTCTTCGTCTTCTTCATCGTCGCTGTCTTTCTCCTGTTCAGCCTTGTGACGAAAATGCCTATCAATATCCAAATAGTGCGGCGTAGGCCCGTAGGCGGCAAAGAACTCCGTCCGTCTCTGTCTCTTGAGCCGGGCAAGCCGATTAAGCTCACCCGGTGGTTGTTCAACGGGATTTTTTTCACTATCAAGGACTACGTCGTCTTTGTCGTCGTCGTCGTCTTGCCAAACCTGGGGCGGCGCCGCTGGATTTTTGGGATCGTTTGTTTTAGCGTAGATTATTTTAGCCATCATCGATTCAGAATCCGACTCAGATTCTGACGGCGATAGGGAATCATTAGAATCGGCCACTTCTAGCCGACGCGCCAACGAAGCTGACGGTTCCGTGTCAATGACGAATGCGACATCAGCGGCGGCGGCGGGGGCAGCATCTTTGTCGGCGGCGAGCTTTCGCTTTCTTGTTGCTTTGGATCCATCATCAGTTAGAGACGAGGGTAACTGCTGCAGCATGTTAATTTTCACTGAAATATTCAACCAGAGATTGCGATTAAGCTTTTTCGAGTTTACAGCCACTAAACAGTCATAATCCTGCAGTTTACAGCCACCAAACAGCCATGATCCTGCAGTTTACAGCCATCAAACAACCATGATCCTGCAGTTTACAGCAAACAAACAGCCATGATCCTGCAGTTTACAGCAAACAAACAGCCATGATCCTGCAGTTTACAGCCACCAAACAACCATGATCCTGCAGTTTACAGCCAACAAACAGCCATGATCCTGCAGTTTACAGCCATCAAACAGCCATGATCCTGCAGTTTACAGCCACTAAACAGTCATAATCCTGCAGTTTACAGCAAACAAACAGCCATGATCCTGCAGTTTACAGCCATCAAACAACCATGATCCTGCAGTTTACAGCCACCAAACAGCCATGATCCTGCAGTTTACAGCCATCAAACAGCCATGATCCTGCAGTTTACAGCAAACAAACAACCATGATCCTGCAGTTTACAGCCACCAAACAGCCATGATCCTGCAGTTTACAGCCATCAAACAGCCATGATCCTGCAGTTTACAGCCATCAAACAACCATGATCCTGCAGTTTACAGCCACCAAACAACCATGATCCTGCAGTTTACAGCCATCAAACAGCCATGATCCTGCAGTTTACAGCAAACAAACAGCCATGATCCTGCAGTTTACAGCAAACAAACAGCCATGATCCTGCAGTTTACAGCCATCAAACAGCCATGATCCTGCAGTTTACAGCAAACAAACAGCCATGATCCTGCAGTTTACAGCCACTAAACAGTCATGATACTGCAGTTTACAGCCATCAAACAGCCATGATCCTGCAGTTTACAGCCACCAAACAGCCATGATCCTGCAGTTTACAGCAAACAAACAGCCATGATCCTGCAGTTTACAGCAAACAAACAGTCATGATACTGCAGTTTACAGCCATCAAACAGCCATGATCCTGCAGTTTACAGCCATCAAACAGTCATGATCCTGCAGTTTACAGCCACCAAACAGCCATGATCCTGCAGTTTACAGCAAACAAACAGCCATGATCCTGCAGTTTACAGCAAACAAACAGCCATGATCCTGCAGTTTACAGCCACCAAACAGCCATGATCCTGCAGTTTACAGCAAACAAACAGCCATGATCCTGCAGTTTACAGCAAACAAACAGCCATGATCCTGCAGTTTACAGCAAACAAACAGTCATGATACTGCAGTTTACAGCCACCAAACAGCCATGATCCTGCAGTTTACAGCAAACAAACAGTCATGATACTGCAGTTTACAGCCACCAAACAGCCATGATCCTGCAGTTTACAGCAAACAAACAGTCATGATACTGCAGTTTACAGCCACCAAACAGCCATGATGCTGCAGTTTACAGCAAACAAACAGCCATGATCCTGCAGTTTACAGCAAACAAACAGCCATGATCCTGCAGTTTACAGCAACCAAACAGTCATGATCCTGCAGTTTACAGTAAACAAACAGCCATGATCCTGCAGTTTACAGCAACCAAACAGTCATGATACTGCAGTTTACAGCCACCAAACAGTCATGATACTGCAGTTTACAGCAAACAAACAGTCATGATCCTGCAGTTTACAGCCACCAAACAGCCATGATCCTGCAGTTTACAGCAAACAAACAGCCATGATCCTGCAGTTTACAGCAACCAAACAGTCATGATCCTGCAGTTTACAGCAAACAAACAGCCATGATCCTGCAGTTTACAGCAACCAAACAGTCATGATACTGCAGTTTACAGCCACCAAACAGCCATGATACTGCAGTTTACAGCCACCAAACAGCCATGATACTGCAGTTTACAGCCACCAAACAGTCATGATCCTGCAGTTTACAGCCACCGAACAGTCATGATCCTGCAGTTTACAGCCACCAAACAGACATGATCCTGCAGTTTACAGCAACCAAACAGTCATGATCCTTCAGGCTACAGATAATAAACTATTTTAAAGCTGTTTTCTACTACAAAAAGCAAATCCAGCCGAGCATTAACGAAATAATTAGAAAACAATAAACAGACTTATTGAACAATTGCACTGTATTTGGCAGGAAAAACAGCATAACACAAACCATTTATTTGTCCGTTAATTGTTCAACAAGATATGGAGTAATCTGAATACAGTTTTTACGAACAGGACTCAAAAGCACAAATAACTAATTACAAACATAAGAGGCAAAGCAACAAGCCAATAAGCTTTTTTGAAACTGTACATGAAACCAGCGGAACACATAATACAAAATAAAAAAATTACATATATCCGATCACAGATCAACAGAAAAAATTAAAACATTGATTAACTTAAACCAATAGACAGCCGAACAAAATAACTTAACTTTTACCTAATAAGCGCTACCATCAACTGCTATAACTGAATCATAAAACTTAGAAATTCTAATCAGGCTTTGGCTTTTCTTTCAGACTTTCACACATGAAGCATGTGAGGGAGGACTATTCATAACAAAAAAACCAGTCAGACAGAACTAAATGAGCTTCACCTAGCCAAAGACATTAGTATGTAATAAACGAACACAAAGCCAACAAGCGAGCCGCCAATAATGTAGCACATTAGCCGTCTATCCCCAGCCGCACGGCTACCAAAATTTCTCACCCTACCAAGCGTGTTGCCTAGTAGATCTTGAGCCGAACTAAAATCGTTGCCCAATCCATCGAGGACAGTGTGCGAACGCTCTGTTTCGCGTTTGATATCAGTGGCGTGGCCACGTAGCACCGCTAGCTTAGCTGCCAGAGCTTCCGCTCGCCTGTCATTCTCATCTAGTAGGGTCTGCTCTGCATGCCAATCGTGACTGCTTTTGTTGCCATTGTTGCCACTAGAAGCGGCGCCATTACTATTAGAAATGCCGCCTCTCATTATTAAGTCTCTGCAATAATAATTAAATCAAGTACTTAATAACTGTTACCTCGAATAAATACACTTCTATTGGTGTATTGACTCATTTGCAGTTCCATTGTCAGTTATAGAATTCCCTAATTTTATACCCTGTTGAAATATTGCTTTTTGCCAAAAAATGTAAAAAAGCCAGCCAAACGAGGCATAATGTGCCATAAATACATAAGCATAAGGCATATGGCAAAAATTCCTAATTTTCTCCTGACTGTAAATAGTTAGATTTACCCTTGCATAATACCTAATTAACTCTTTAGGAAAGATGTAGCCTAGTAGCTAGGGCATGCAACTAATGACTGGAAGTTCTAGGGTTTAAGCCTCAATTCTAGTATACAAATATTTCCAATAAAAAGGTAACTCAATTTTGCATCACTTCAGTCCAACTAGCTTAGATTTGGTGCCAGTGTGAGAGGGAATTGAAGGGTAGGTGTTAAAATTCAACTAATATATACAAGTTGGGTTTTTGTGTGAATGGGTGCAAATGGCATCCTGGTCTTGAAAATCGAACCTTGGAATCTAGCACAGTGTACAAAATTGCACCCAAGTTATTGACAAAAAACCCAGTTTTGTCTGCAGCAGTGCAGCATATTCTGGCCTTGAAAATTGCACCATGAAATCTAGCACAGGGTGCAAAATGGCACCCAAGTTATGGAAAAAGCCTAGTATATAAGGAATGGTTAAAATAGGAAATAGCTGTGGCCTGTGTATATTATTGCTATATAAATTAAACAACTGGGCAATATGGGATAAGGCTATGGTTAATAGGCTTAAGTATGGCCTAAAATGAAACAAGGGACAATTAGCTATATTAGAGTGGAAAAATACACATTTTTTAGGTACCAAGAGGGTTAAAATCAAATATTAAATATTAAAATACTACATGTCTACTAATGCAATACAATCTTTTCAAAAAGTTAGTATTGGTCAAATTCAATACTACCTTAAAGAAAATACCTTATAAGAACAAGAATTTATTTGCTAATAGTAAGCCTATCTTGCCTTCTTTAGGGAAATTAGTATGTAGCTATGCCAGAAAGCAACAAAGTACACTAAAAATCCTTAGTTTATGTAATAATATGAGTCATATAACCTATATTCTAGATCAAATATTCAATGATAAGTTATAAAAAGGCAAAAAAATCCATTATTAAATTTGGTCTATAAAGTAGAATAGCTATTAAACATAGTTAATTGGTATATATTAGCTTGAGAAAATAAAAGCATTGTTTGATTAATCATCATATATGTGCAACTTTGAAAATTTAGTTGGCTAGTATGACTTAGGGCCTAGTTTAAACAAAAGTTGCAACTTACTTGGGACATGTTTGAGGGAACAAAAAAGGTCTTGCAAACCAATTCTTGCCTATATCTTCCTACTTCCTACAATTTTGTATTCTCCTCAAAATTTCTCCTTAAAATCAATATACAAACAGCTAGGTTTATTTTTTGTGCAATAGGGATGCTATAGGGATCCTGAAATTCAATATAGGATACCATTTTGCATCTTGATTTTTTAATTATTCACAATAAAAGACCTCTTAAATGGGAGTTTTAAAAAATTGCATCCCAAACCCTGAAATTGCATCCTAAAATTAATAACATTATGCGATTTTGCATCCTGTGCCTACCCAAAAAACAAACCCAGAGAAACAGTGATTTTGTGCCAGATTCTGTGCCAACCTGCGCCAAGACTCTTTGTATGCACCATGCTTATGCACTATGCACCAAGCCATGCACATAGCACTGTGAAGTTTGCACCATGTGCCAGCAAATTGCTAATTTGCACTGGAAAATTCTAGGGATTCTATTGCCTTCCTGGGTGTGGAAGGGGTAGAGGGGCCATAATACCAACTATAAATTTACCTAGCTTAAGCTGGTACCAAGCTGGGTTTATTTTTTGTGCTATAGGGATGCTATAGCTTCTTGAATTTGAGAATCACATCCTGAAATTTGATATAGGATGCAATTTTGCATCCTGATTTTTTAATTCTGCCAAATAAAAGACCTCTTAAAGAAGACTTTTAAAAAATTGCATCCCAAACCCTGAAATTGCATTCTAAAATTAAGAACATAATGCAATTTTGCATCCTGTGCCCAGCAAAAAATAAATCCAGGTACCAAGTCTCACCTGGGTAGGCCTAGCTACACTAGACTGAAGCAGTGTGTCTTGCTCAATAGGCCTAAAACAAACAAAACATAATTCTCTTACAGATGGGGCTCAAACCCTTTATCTTGACAGAAATTATACATAGACAGAAAGGCTGCTAGGCTAGGCTTATGTGAAGAACTTGTTTTTGTTTGCAAATTAAGCGAAAATTTCGCCTAAGATTTAGAATCGGCTCTGTAAATTTTTATATTTAATATATTAGCTAAGCTTAAAAAGTTTAGAAGCACTTTGGTTCCATAATTTTAAACCATGGCTTTTTAAAAACAAATTGAAGAAAGTACTTCACCTTCCTAAATTAAAGAAATAACAGGATTCTTTCAACCTGCAGACCTCTGCACGGCAACGATGGTCGGAGGCTAGCAAGGCTAGGTCTAGCTAGAGGCTTAGAGCTCATAGCTAGCCAGCAGTTATTTTTTTTAAATTGGAAAGTACTCTCGCCACATGTGTTACAACAAAATAATATTTGACATGATATTTAATTTTATAGGCCTATTTTATGCATTGCTATGCATTATCATACTTTATCGAATATAATATTGCTTTATTAGTAAAAAATATGTTAAGATAGAAGCCATAAGAATTTAAATTTTAAGATTCACGAAATATCAAGGACCAAAGGAGTAGAGTAGACTACTCCTAGTGGTCCTTGCGAAATATACCTTAGCAGGCTGTATGCTAAAGAAAGTGATCAAATTCGCGCTCCTAGAATTAAATTGACCGCTAATTATGTCTAACTATAATTAGGATCGAATTGTAGGACCGAAGTGAGAGCAAAATGCTATATATAATATTATATAAGGCCTTTTATTTTCGCCTAGGGCTAAGCTAGGCTGCCTAGCTACGCGTAATATTAATAGTATATTGATAACTGGTAATAAATAAAATTAATTTAAAAAATTAGATAATTATAATTCAACCATATATACTAGGGTAATAGTTATGCAAAAGCTACTTTAGTTAAGGCGTGGAGCCACATAGGCACTGAGTATTATGTGCAATAGGGGCCTAGTATTGTATTATGTTCAGAGTTATCATGTAAATTTACCTTGGACAAAAATATAGCTTGGGCCTTTTTATATTATCAATGCAGATTATAAATAAAATTTATTATATATTGTTGTGTATTCTGCATTAGTTTGGCTATCAAGAAAGATTATTAATTTATTCAATGAAATTTGGCCTAGGCCTATCTTCAAATATCTTCAAATCTTCAAGAAGCTTGCTAGGCTTACAGTGGCTATGGTCAGGAAGGTGGCACAATGTGTGCCAGAACTTATTTTTTTCCTAGTCATTGCCATGCACCATGTACATATGATAAGAAAATTATGTACAAACTTTGAAAAATTGTGACTCTATATGGGAAAAAGTTTAAATTACCAAAAAGATCCCGCAAACCAAACCACTTCTTGTCTAGCTATATCTTACTAATTAACTAATTGGTTTATAATTACCTTGACTTCTGTATTTTGGTTCACGATCACCTATGTCTCTATGCCGTTTTAGCACCAAAATGATAAAATGGAATCACATTATTAAGAGCTCTTAATAATTAAAGTTAATCAAAAGTGACTACATTGTCATATATATATATATATATATATATATATCCACTTTGGTATGCAATCATTTTTAAACAGCTGTCTTTATTAGAATGATCATGAACCAAAGCTAGATATACATTATAGTCTTACATTCCTTAAGAAGCAACAGCAAGAGAATTTTAACATACTTAGCTTTGGTTCACAATCATTTAAGTAGGGTCACTGTGTGTTAATAATTGGTAAACAAAGGTGAAAAAAAGTGTAGCAATAGCAACCCCTTAAGCAGTGCCTTTTTGACAACATTGGATATGAATACCTATTTCTTAGGCCACTGCAAGCTATGTAGGGTTACTTACTTCTATCTAAGGGCCACTTATATATTACCCTCAGTATACAATCACATATATAGGCAACTTACAGAAATCAATTGGCCAATGCGACTTAGTTGAAACAAAATTTGTGACTTGGGGTCAAAGTTTAAAGGACCAAAAAAGGTCCAGCGAACCACTTTTGCCTAAATCTTCCTAATTCTTCTCCATTTTGCAATTTACCCTCTCCTTTTTGTGATTTACCTCCTCAATTTTTACTGATTTTGTGACTTACATAGGCAATTTTGCAACTTTTATGGACAATTTTGCAACTTACATTGGCAATTTTGTGACTTACCTTGGTCAACCACCAAATCAGTCAACCAGATTGGCTGACTGTTCTGCATGTATGTATGATCATTGGCATAACCTTGTCCCCCTTTGAATGATTGCAAACCAAAGCTAGGTAACCATTTTTTAGATTGTTTACCAAACTCTGGGCTTGAAAATTTTGTATATTTTAATGCAATATTTTAATTTTAATATATTATTAAAATGATAGCATTGGCATATTATAGGCCTAGGCCTAGGCTATGTTATTAATTAATTATCTAAATTACTTAATTCTCTTACCTTGTCAAATATTTTTGTCCTTTGCTTTAAAAAAACAACCTAGACCTATCCTTTCTTACAATTGCATTCTAGAGATTCCTAAAAATAAAAGTATAAATAAAATTTGATATTATATTTTTCTTATCCTATAAATTACTTCTTTACTATTGCCACAAGATTTATTATTTTTCCTTGATTACAATCTTTAATTAGGCTAAAAATTTCTTCATTTTTTAATATAATTGTCAGGGATTTCTACTTAATTATCTGCTATTAACTGGGCTTTCTTCTTAATATTTCTAATGCAATAGCTGGGGGGTTTAAGAATATAGAGTGCTCATAGAGTAATTGCCAATTATACAACAATTGCCAAACAACAGAATGACCACACAAAAATAGCCTCACAACACAATGTCCACAATGACAAAATGGTCACACAATAGAATAGCTACAAAGACAAAATGCCATATAACAAAAGGACCTTTAAAAAATTGCATTTTTTATGTTTTATTTATCTGTGACCCCAAATTACATAAGCATAATTATAATGACAAACTAATTACTTCATTTGCTACTGCCTCTGAGTGCATCATCCTTAAATATTTCAATTGACATGCATGTCATATAGCCATTTTGTCATTGTGTCTTGTCATTATAAAAAAGTTTCTAATAGTAATAGGAAGCTCCATCTGCCAGGTTCTGCAATTCCTTGGAGGAAAGTAGTCAATGTCATAGCCAAAAGTAGTCAAATGGGCCAAGTATTCAGTAGAGTTATTTAGTGTATTTATGGTAATTCAAGTAGTATATATGCAATTTTCTTGCAATATTAATACCAAAAGTTGCTGGGTTGACTACTTGTCACAATAGTATATAGGTTGCCACTAGTCAGTTTTGAAGTTAGACCATTTAATAAGTATCAGAGCTAGCTTTGAGTCTTTACTTAGAAATTTTAATCCAAATGATTTTGCTCCACACAAGAGCTGCTAAGACATAAAGGCTCATATTGATCCAAGTTAAATCAACTGGCCTAAATAATACTCAAAGTTCATAATTGTGGTTAAAATATGTGCAAACAAGCAATTCAACAGGCCCGGTGCCTCACAACAACCAAACTGTATGATATTAAAATAAATCTGTAAAAGTTGTAGGTATCACACAAGGCTATTACAGAAAAGTAGAAAAAAGGCATATTTAAAGAAGAAAATGTGCGCAAAAGGAAGCCTAAACAGGATGGGACAAAAACAAAGAAGCAAAAACACACAGTAGAAAAATTGCAAATGCAGGAACCACTAAAGAACTAAGGAAACAAGCAAAAGGTCAACCTAGCACAAGCAGGAAGAAGAAAAAAAACAACAAAAGAACCCAGAAAGGAATCACATGCGGAATCACTCATAGAACCGGCAAATAAGAAAAGAAACAGGCAGGGGAACACAGGCAGAACAAAAGACCCTCAGAACCCCTCTTTGGAAGAATGAGTGTCAGTCCCGAATACCACAACCACCCCAGGGTCGTGTGAAGAAAGAAAACAAACGGCTTACCAGCCTAAAAGATTAAGGCCACGGCGAGGGAATAAAAGTCCAAAAACAAAGACCAGCCACTTAGAGGAAGGATGCTAACTATGCACTTAAGTCACAAAGTAATGTAAATTTCCTTCTATGGAAGCTGAAGCATAAGGAGTAATTTGAAAAATAGCTATATTTAACCAATAGCTGTCTTACTTTTTTGCTGAACTAATGTTCTCAGTTTGCCTCAGCTGCATGATAAAAGCAAATACCTTTATAATATACTTTTATATATGATAAGTACCTAGTTAACCCAATATGCCTATGTTCCAGACCAAGCTTCTTCTTCTAGTAGACTGTCAGACGGCCTTCCTGGCCAACTGGCCAACCACCGAGGCTGCCCCAATTTTGGCCGCTTACGAGCGCGCCGCTCAACTAGTTGGCACGCCCGGACTGCCGCCGGATCGGGTGCTGCTAGTGTACACCCTGTTCGACCTGCGGCATCGCGGCGCCGGCCAATGCCAACAACCGGTTGATCTTTACGCCGGCTTGGCTAGCCTAGCCGAATCGCGTCGGTTTGTTGCTTTGCCCAAGTCTGGCACCAATCTGTGCGCCTCGGTGGTTGTTATGCAACACCTGTGGCGTTTGATTCGCGAATGCCGCTTAGATACTATTTACATTGGTGGCGGTCCGCTGACCTCTAGTGTACGTCATTCCGTTTGTCGACTGCGAGAACGCCTTCCAGCTAATGTTAAACTCGCCTTGGTGAAGTCTTTGTGCGCCTCCCGCCTCTCTAATAGTAGGCCGTTATGTTCGGCCTGTCTAACTTTGTACATGGCATCGGGCGAGCCAAGGCACTGTCACAACTGCGGCCTGGACTCCGCATGTCAGTCGGCTGATCAGCAGGCGCTGGAAGCTGTTCAAGCAGCCGGTGTGGCTATTGTTGATTCGCTGTCCGCTTGGCAATTGTTAGACGATTGAGGGGCTGAATTTACCAATACAAATTCACATGGCAGAAAACTGAAGCATCAACTTTCACATGTCAGAAAACTGAAGCATCAACTTTCACATGTCAGAAAACTGAAGCATCAACTTTCACATAGCAGAAAACTGAAGCATCAACTTTCACATGGCAGAAAACTGAAGCATCAACTTTCACATGTCAGAAAACTGAAGCATCAACTTTCAAATGGCAGAAAACTGAAGCATCAACTTTCACATGTCAGAAAACTGAAGCATCAACTTTCACATGTCAGACAACTGAAGCATCACTTTCACATGTCAGAAAACTGAAGCATCAACTTTCGCATGTCAGAAAACTGAAGCATCAACTTTCACATGTCAGAAAACTGAAGCATTAACTTTCACATGGCAGAAAACTGAAGCATCAACTTTCAAATAACAGAAAACTGAAGCATCAACTTTCACATGTCAGAAAACTGAAGTATCAACTTTCAAATAACAGAAAACTGGAGCATTAACTTTCACATGGCAGAAAACTGAAGTATCAACTTTCAAATAACAGAAAACTGAAGCATAAACTTTCACATGTCAGAAAACTGAAGCATCAACTTTCACATGCCAGAAATTTGAAGCATCAACTTTCACATTTCAGAAAACTGAAGCATCAACTTTCACATGTCAGAAAACTGAAGCATCAACTTTCACATGGCAGAAAACTGAAGCATCAACTTTCAAATAACAGAAAACTGAAGCATCAACTTTCACATGTCAGAAAACTGAAGTATCAACTTTCAAATAACAGAAAACTGAAGCATAAACTTTCACATGGCAGAAAACTGAAGCATCAACTTTCACATGCCAGAAATTTGAAGCATTAACTTTCACATTTCAGAAAACTGAAGCATCAACTTTCACATAGTAGAAAACTGAAGCATCAACTTTCACATAGCAGAAAACTGAAGCATCAACTTTCACATGTCAGAAAACTGAAGCATCAACTTTCACATGGCAGAAAACTGAAGCATCAACTTTCAAATAACAGAAAACTGAAGCATCAACTTTCACATGTCAGAAAACTGAAGTATCAACTTTCAAATAACAGAAAACTGAAGCATAAACTTTCACATGGCAGAAAACTGAAGCATCAACTTTCACATGCCAGAAATTTGAAGCATTAACCTTCACATTTCAGAAAACTGAAGCATCAACTTTCACATAGTAGAAAACTGAAGCATCAACTTTCACATAGCAGAAAACTGAAGCATCAACTTTCACATGTCAGAAATCTGAAGCATCAACTTTCACATGTAAGAAAACTGAAGCATCAACTTTCACATAGCAGAAAACTGAAGCATCAACTTTCACATGGCAGAAATCTGAAGCATCAACTTTCACATAGTAGAAAACTGAAGCATCAACTTTCACATAGCAGAAAACTGAAGCATCAACTTTCACATGGCAGAAAACTGAAGCATCAACTTTCACATGCCAGAAATTTGAAGCATTAACCTTCACATTTCAGAAAACTGAAGCATCAACTTTCACATAGCAGAAAACTGAAGCATCAACTTTCACATAGTAGAAAACTGAAGCATCAACTTTCACATAGCAGAAAACTGAAGCATCAACTTTCACATGTCAGAAATCTGAAGCATCAACTTTCACATGTCAGAAAACTGAAGCATCAACTTTCAAATGGCAGAAAACTGAAGCATCAACTTTCACATAGCAGAAAACTGAAGCATCAACTTTCACATGGTAGAAAACTGAAGCATCAACTTTCACGTGTCAGAAAACTGAAGCATCAACTTTCACATGGCAGAAAACGGAAGTATCAACTTTCAAATAACAGAAAACTGAAGCATCAACTTTCACATGTCAGACAACTGAAGCATCACTTTCACATGTCAGACAACTGAAGCATCAACTTTCACATGTCAGACAACTGAAGCATCACTTTCACATGGCAGAAAACGTAAGTATCAACTTTCAAATAACAGAAAACTGAAGCATCAACTTTCACATGTCAGACAACTGAAGCATCACTTTCACATGTCAGACAACTGAAGCATCAACTTTCACATGTCAGACAACTGAAGCATCACTTTCACATGTCAGACAACTGAAGCATCAAATTTCACATGTCAGAAAACTGAAGCATCACTTTCACATGTCAGACAACTGAAGCATCAACTTTCACATGGTAGAAAACTGAAGCATCAACTTTCACATGTCAGAAATCTGAAGCATCAACTTTCACATGTCAGAAATCTGAAGCATCAACTTTCACATGTCAGAAATCTGAAGCATCAACTTTCACATCGCAATCAATTATTACTTGCATATAATCAAAGGCCACATGCTGTAAATAAACTTGTAAAAAAGTCAAAGTTTGAAAGCAACTGTAATTTAAAGGCTTGTCAAAAATGTATATAAAAGCATTTTTACATTAAGAAAAGATTTTGCTCAGCAAATACGGCCAAGTTTATTGGTATTTTTTGCTCATCATAGTTTTTTTCACACCTCAGTGTAATGCGTTTAGGTGAATTGCTGTTATTTATTTTTTTAATTTTTTAAAACAATTTTTTTCAATACTTTAAAGCATTTGTATATCTCACTGTTATCATTCATCATTATTCGGTAGACCAATTTATGCTAACCTATATACATTTTTAATAAATATGCATTATGACGCTTTGTCAATGCTTTTATTTCGACTTAATTTTTTTTAACTTAATTATATTTTCAAGGATTAGATTTTATTATTTACTTAAATAGTTTTAAAGTACACCCTTATACATAGATATTAGACCGTAGACAATAAAATTCTCGTCAGCGCAAATCATTATAAACACTCTAGACCATAGACAATCGCAATTGTGCAATTCAGCTATAAATCTATTTTGGTAAAAAAGGCAACCATTTATTACTGGCAATACTATAGTTCTCTTAATAATTACAGCGCCTACAAGTGAAGCCTAATTATGCGTATTGGCCGATTAAAAATCACTGAAATTTTGAAATTTCTTGTCGCCTGCGGCATCGGCTACACGTTTCGTGTGCTAATTGAATCCTCTAATTATAGTTATTCAAATTCGTTGGCTGGCGAACGGCTTAACGCTGTTAATTCTATTAGCGAGGCGGAGACAGTTGAACAGACGCGCAAACGACTATGCGGCGATATTCACGAACAGTTGAAAATGCCTTATAAGCCGGGCCACGAGAATGAAACTATTGAGTATCGGTTCTTTACGTTGGTGAGCTTTATTTTAATTCGTTGTCTGGTTTTGTTTGTCTGACGGGTTGCAATAGATAACTATGAACCTCAAGCCTCCCAGATCCACTGGTTGATGAGGCTGCCAGCCTCCCAGATCCTCAGGCTGTTGGTTGGTTGGGGCCGCCAGCCTCCCAGATCCTCAGGCTGATGGTCGGTTGGGGCCGCCAGCCTCCCAGATCCTCAGGCTGATGGTCGGTTGGGGCCGCTAGCCTCCCAGATCCTCAGGCTGTTGGTTGGTTGGGGCCGCCAGCCTCCCAGATCCTCAGGCTGTTGGTTGGTTGGGGCCGCCAGCCTCCCAGATCCTCAGGCTGATGGTCGGTTGGGGCCGCCAGCCTCCCAGATCCTCAGGCTGATGGTCGGTTGGGGCCGCTAGCCTCCCAGATCCTCAGGCTGATGGTTGGTTGGTTGGGGCCGCCAGCCTCCCAGATCCTCAGGCTGATGGTTGGTTGGTTGGGGCCGCCAGCCTTCCAGATCCTCAGGCTGTTGGTTGGTTGGTTGGGGCCGCCAGCCTCCCAGATCCTCAGGCTGTTGGTTGGTTGGTTGGGGCCGCCAGCCTCCCAGATCCTCAGGCTGTTGGTTGGTTGGTTGGGGCCGCCAGCCTCCCAGATCCTCAGGCTGTTGGTTGGTTGGTTGGGGCCGCCAGCCTCCCAGATCCTCAGGCTGTTGGTTGGTTGGGGCCGCTAGCCTCCCAGATCCTGAAGATGTTGGTTGGTTGGGTCTAAAAAAGTGTTATTTTTATTTAGATTTTATTAAGCTACTTTAAGTAGTAACAATCTGTTAAAAACTCTTATCATCCCGCAGGACACACTGTACGACGTGCATCGATCGGTGCCGAGAACCTCATTAAAAAAGTATCAATCAAACGACATCAATCAGGTTCTACACGAAGCGTTTCAATTATTAAACGCCCAAGGCGGTCACAGATTCGATATTAGCGGTCTGCGCGGCGGCTACGAGCGTATTGATCCGTTGCGCGGTAAAGAGTACATCTTGTACTTGAATTTGTCTAGGCGCAAACGGACCGGCAAGTCGGCTGAGATCGCGCAGCTACGCCTAGTTCGACCATTCTCCGGCCTGTACGTGCAGTCGCGTACGCACTACAGCGCTACTCCGGCTGCGCACGAAACTTTGCATTTGATTTTGCCCGCTCCGTTTGAATTGTACAAACAGCTGTTGCAATGGTTGGACGATTTTTCTAATCGGATTTTTCCTAAAGCCAGAAATGTTCAGGTTTGATACTGTGATGTCTCTTTCGTATTTTACCTGCCATAAAATTCTTCTGTAACGCCCAAAACTATAAATTTTGGGATCCGCCCCTTTCTCAGACGCTGGTTGTAGGATCCGCCCCCTTTTTAGACACTGCCTGTAGGATCCGCCCCCTTCTCAGAAACTGGCTATAGGATCCGCCCCCTTTTTAGCCACTGCCTGTAGGATCCGCCCCCTTCTCAGACACTGGCTATAGGATCCGCCCCCTTTTTAGACACTGCCTGTGGGATCCGCCCCCTTTTAAGACACTGCCTGTAGGATCCGCCCCTTTCTCAGACACTGGTTGTAGGATCCGCCCCTTTCTCAGACACTGGCTGTAGGATCCGCCCCTTTTTAGACACTGCCTGTAGGATCCGCCCCCTTCTCAGACACTGGCTATAGGATCCGCCCCCTTTTTAGACACTGCCTGTGGGATCCGCCCCCTTTTAAGACACTGCCTGTAGGATCCGCCCCTTTCTCAGACACTGGTTGTAGGATCCGCCCCTTTCTCTGACACTGCCTATAGGATCCGCCCCTTTTTAGACACTGCCTGTAGGATCCGCCCCCTTCTCAGACACTGGCTATAGGATCCGCCCCCTTTTTAGACACTGCCTGTGGGTTCCGCCCCCTTTTAAGACACTGCCTGTAGGATCCGCCCCTTTCTCTGACACTGGCTGTAGGATCCGCCCCTTTTTAGACACTGCCTGTAGGATCGGCCCCCTTCTCAGACACTGGCTATAGGATCCGCCCCCTTTTTAGACACTGCCTGTGGGATCCGCCCCCTTTTAAGACACTGCCTGTAGGATCCGCCCCTTTCTCAGACACTGGTTGTAGGATCCGCCCCTTTCTCTGACACTGGCTGTAGGATCCACCCCTTTCTCAGACACTGGCTGTAGGATCCACCCCTTTCTCAGACACTGGCTGTAGGATCCGCCCCTTTCTCAGACACTGGTTGTAGGATCCACCCCCTTCTCAGACGCTGGCTGTAGGATCCGCCCCCTTCTCAGACACTGGCTGTAGGATCCACCCCCTACTCAGACACTGGCTGTAGGATCCGCCCCTTTCTCAGACACAAGTTATAGAGGATCTGCCCCTTTCCCAGACACTGGCTGTGTCGTGTACTAATAGTAGGATTTGTCTCTGTTATCTGAATCCTGCTTTCTAGTCTGTTCTAGCCAGATTATAAATCAAGGCCCAGCCGACAGCTCACACACTCACGCAGCGCTCCCCCCCTCAACGCACGCCAGGTGTCCCTAGTCGTATTCAACCAGAACAACAACGCGCCAGAACAGCTGAAACCGTTTCGTGACGGCATCGCCCAATTAAATCGGGCGCATCCAGGCCTGCACCTGATGCAGAATCTCGTACTCACTCAGCAGCCATTCTCGTCGGCATTCGGCAAGCGTCTAGCCATGAAATCATTGCCACCAGATGCTCCATTGGTCCTAACCGATTTGTACTATCGATTCGGTGCGGATTTCTTTGATCGTTGCCGATCGGCACTGCAACAATCGCCAGCGGCGCTGCAGCAGCAGAAGCAGCAATTTAGCGATTTAGACGATGATTCGTCATTTTCAGCGCCTAGCGATTCGGTGCTTAGCGTTGTGCCGTTCTCTCTTTATAGCGCCGAATTCTCAGTGAAATCCGCCAACGCCGCCGCCTACTACAACCAGTTATTATCGGCGCAATCAATCAACCAGTCGACAGGCTATTGGGATCACGAGTCGCGCGACGTGTTCTGTCTGCGCCGCCGCGCGTTCGACTTAGTCGGCGGATTTCGCAGTAAAACGGCTAGCGGCAAGCAGCAGCTGACGCTGGATCGAGAGGCCAGCCTGTTGATGTCCGCCGATGCCAATCGGAATCTATTTGCTAATATTGTCCGCCGCGGACCGGCATCTACTATTGAATTGGTTCGCTCGGCTGATCCGGGCGTGTTTCTTAATCACCACTCGTTGCCAGGCGGTTGCCAGGCCTACGCAAAGTTTGCCTACATGTCGCTAGGCGAATGCCGGTCCAGGCTGGATCGCAGTTTAGCGTCCAGACTCGCCTTAGCCGAACGATTGTTGGGATCGGCTGGCGACGCGGCCGAAGCTGCTTCTGCAGCAGGCGGAACTAAAGCGCCCAGTGTTGGAGGCTGAACTAAATTGTAGCCTCCTTGGCTGGCCGATTTATTTTTGTTTGCTCGATCTGCAATCTTGTTGCCGGTGTGTTTTTTTCTCTCTCTAGTGTAAAATGGCAATCACTGGTGTGGAAAGTCATCTTTCCATTGTTTGTTTAAAAATTGTGATTTTTTAGCTCTTTTTTGCCTTGCTTACTTATTTTTGTCATGTTAAATTCAAGTTATTTCGGTTGTTAAGTAGTTACTTAATTTAAAAAGCCAGCATAATCAAGTAACACTGGTTGCTGAGGGCAACACTGTTTTACCAATTGTTGCTAGGGAGCTAGGGACTAGGAAGCAACATAATTTTACTACCCTGGTTGCTTAGAGGCAACGTACTCTTACCACCCTGGTTTCTAAGGGGCAACGTACTTTTACCAGCCTGGTTTCTAAGGGGCAACGTACTTTTACCAGCCTGGTTGCTAAGGGGCAACGTACTTTTACCACCGTGGTTGCTAAGGGGCAACGTACTTTTACCACCCTGGTTGCTAAGGGGCAACGTACTTTTACCATAGCGTAAGTTTCCATTTTCTGGGCTGTTACGTACCTAAATACTTTAGTTGCTAAGCTAATGCGTAATCTAATAATCTATGTTTCTAAGACAGCTTTACTCAATCCGACAGAAAGAAATAATTTTTATTGTTAAACCTGCAAATTTGCTAATTTTGTTTCTTGATTCGTCCTATTTGGTTGCTATAGTTACGCAATTTACGCTCGTACTGGCTGTTTAGGCATACAAGTGTTTTTTTGTATGCGTTATAATTTTTCGGAATAAATACAAATGCAATGGTTGTACGGTAAATATAATCTTTATAATTAATTGCTATGTGTTCTAATGCTATAACTTATTTAGCTTGTCTAGGTTGCGCAATTCAAGTATATATCTCGAATAAATTGGCCAAGTTGGTTGTAAAATGTTTAACCGTCTTCTGTTTGACTTTTAAATTACCTTTGCAGACTGATTGCATTGCTGTGTTAGCACATCTCTTTGACTGTGTCGTAGTTGTAACTCAGATTTTGAAGCTTATAAATTTTTAATACACCTATGTTTGTTCATTCCCAATCGTTGCTGAAATATAATAGCTTTTTGATTATTCGTTCTTGTACATATTTTATGGACGCTTGCTTACTTCCTTGGCTTAAAAAAAAGAAAATAAGGGCATCGGTGCTGGTTTTCTGTAGGATTAATGGTAACATTTTATCCCTTATTTAACTGTTTCTTTCTGCTTCGAATTACTCGAGGTTGGTTTCGGTTGGGATTTAGAAACTTGCCACACATTTTTGTCTCTGTTTGCATTGCATATTTGCCCATTTTTTGTTCATGCTAATGCCGCTTGTTATAACACAATTTTTTATAAAGTATTGCTTTGCCTTGCTATATTCATTATTCATTTGCGAGAATACAGGGGATAGAGTTCTTTTGAAAGATAAACTAAACAGGAAACAATGCGCAGATTCATTTAAATTGTTTTATTGCTTGGCAGCAGAAGCTGGTTGAATTATTTTTTTTGTTTATGTGGTCTTAGGCCAATGCGTCGCTCCCTCTACTTTCCGGCATTTCCCGCAATCACCCGCATCTCCCATTCCATGCATCCGCATTCCCACATTTGCCCGCAACTTTCCTCTCAACCGTCCGCAAATTCCCGCATTCGCCCGCAACCTTCCTTAACCGTCCGCAAATTCCCGCATTCGCCCGCAACCTTCCTTAACCGTCCGCAAATTCCCGCATTCGCCCGCAACCTTCCTTAACCGTCCGCAAATTCCCGCATTCGCCCGCAGCCTTCCTTAACCGTCCGCAATTTCCCGCATTCACCCGCAACCTTCCTAAACTGTCCGCAATTTCCCGCATTCACCAGCAGCCTTACTTAACCGTTCGCAATTTCCCGCATTCACCCGCAACCTTCCTTAACTGTCCGGAATTTCCTGCATTCGCCCGCAACTTTCCTTAACCGTCCGCAAATTCCCGCAGCCGAAATGGGAATTACCGGCCTATTGCCCTATTTGAAACAATCCGGCCGGCCCATCTCGGTACGCGAATTAGCCGGACAAACCGTGGCCGTTGATACCTACTGCTGGCTGCACAAAGGCGCGTTCGCCTGCGCTGAGAAGCTTGGCGTCGGCCAAGAAACCGACCAATACGTGCACTATTGCATGCGCTATCTGCGCCTGCTATTGTCTAATCGTATTAAAGTTGTGCTAGTCTTTGACGGAAAAAATCTGCCAGCTAAAGCTGACGTTGAGCACAAAAGACGCGAGTAAGTTGTTTGGGGATGGATTTAAGGTGCACTTTCTTTTGATATTTCTCATCTCTCTAACCCGAATCTGGCGTCAGAACGCGGGCAGCCTACAAGCGCAAGGCTCTCCAACTATTAGCCGAAGGCCGGTCTACCGAGGCGCGCGAAGCTTTCGAACGTTGCATCGACGTGACGCCTAGTATGGCGCTGGCGCTAATGACGGCGGCTAGGCGCGAGGGCGCCGATACTATTGTGGCGCCGTACGAAGCGGACGCCCAGTTGACGCATCTGTGCAACGCCGGCTTAGTTGACGCCGTGATTAGCGAGGACAGCGACCTGCTGGCATTCGGGTGCAGGAGGGTGCGTTGCCTAGTGCTAGCTGGTCGGTGTGCGTGACTGGGGCTAGTCTGATGTAGCGAGGCAAAGCGTTCAAGACCGACAAGATAAAACCCACTGGCATGAAAATACTATTGGTTATTGGCGCGAAAGCCAATAAGAGAGAGATATTGCTGCGTATGAGAACATGCAGACAGTCAATAAAACTGAGGGAAACAGACAGACAGACAGACAGACAGACAGACAGACAGACAGACAGACAGACAGACAGACAGACAGACAGACAGACAGACAGACGACAGACAGACAGACAGACAGAAAGACAGACAGACAGACAGACAGACAGACAGACAGACATAAAGACAGACAGACAGACAGACATAAAGACAGACAGACAGACAGACAGACGACAGACAGCCACACAGACAGGCAGAAAGACAAGAGAACATGCAGACAGTCAATAAAACTGAGGGAAACAGAGAGAGAGACAGACAGACAGCCACACAGACAGAAAGACAGACACACAGGCAGGCAGACAGACAGACAGACGACAGACAGCCACACAGACAGACAGCCACACAGACAGACAGCCACACAGACAGACAGACAGACAGACAGAAAGATAGACAGACAGACAGACATAAAGACAGACAGACAGACAGACAGACAGACGACAGACAGCCACACAGACAGGCAGAAAGACAAAAATACAGGGAGCCAGACAAATAGACGCCGGCACCCAGCAAGCAGACGGACAATCAGTTAAACAGAGTGACAGTCCAAAGTCACACAGACACACAACTTTTCATTTCATACAGCCTAACCTATCAAACAACCCGGCATTGAAATCAGGTGATATTCAAGCTGGACAGCCAAGGCAACGGCCTACTGATGGAGCGCTGTCAGATTGCTCGCCAATTGTGCATACCGGCAGCGGCGGCTGCTGCTGATGCCGACGAGAACGCGCCGAAATCCACCAACAATAACAACAGCAACAGCATTGACGACAGCAATGGCGGCGCCTCCGCCGCCTCGGGCATGACCTGGGCCAAGTTTCGCTGGATGTGCATCTTGTCGGGCTGCGACTATTTCTCCGGCGTGCCGGGCGTGGGCTTGGCCACCGCTGCCGGCATTGTCAAACGGACCTGTTTGGACCTGCGCGGCCTTGCTAATAAACTGTTCCTGTATGCTAAGAAGGTGCAAAGATTGAGCAAGGACCAAGTTGAAGCTGTGGTTAGGGCGGATCTCACCTTTCAGTATCAGGTTTGTGAAAATATAGTTTATATTCAACTGTTCCCGAATCACTTTTCTTTCTGATAATTTTGATTTCATAATCATATTTCTAAACGCTTGTGTATTCCTTTCTCTTCCTTTTTCTGCATTTTTTCCATGAAATCCCATTTTTACACTCCTTAATTTCATTTGCACCCAAAACAAGTCTCTTTTTTACATTTTGCAGTCAACAGCTGATTTTTCCCTTAGGAAAACTTTCTTATCCCATATCCCTGATCAGGAATTCTCCCTGATCCCATATCCCCAATCAGATATTCTCCCTGATCCCATATCCCCAATCAGATATTCTTCCTGATCCCATTTTCACCAATCAGATATTCTCCCTGATCCCATTTTCACCAATCAGATATTCTCCCTGATCCCATATCCCCACTCAGATATTCTCCCTGATCCCATTTCCCCAATCAGATATTCTTCCTGATCCCATTTTCACCAATCAGATATTCTCCCTGATCCCATTTTCACCAATCAGATATTCTCCCTGATCCCATTTCCCCAGTCAGATATTCTCCCTTATCCCATTTTCACCAATCAGATATTCTTCCTGATCCCATTTCCCCAATCAGATATTCTCCCTTATCCCATTTCCCCAATCAGATATTCTTCCTGATCCCATTTTCACCAATCAGATATTCTCCCTGATCCCATTTTCACCAATCAGATATTCTCCCTGATCCCATTTTCACCAATCAGATATTCTCCCTGATCCCATTTTCACCAATCAGATATTCTCCCTGATCCCATTTCCCCAATCAGATATTTTCCCTAGTCCCATATCCCCACTCATATTCTCCTGCATCCCATATCCCCAATCAGAAATTCTCCCTGATCCCATTGCGCCACTAAGCGATTCTCTCTAATCCTATTTTTTTCTTAGCATGTGTCCTGGATCAAGCTGTTTTCCAACTTCTTTCTGAAATCCCCTTGGTCTTGATTTGCTTCTTGTTCCTAACCTATATTACTTTTCTTAATCCAATTTTCTTACGTCATGACAATCCGGATTCCCCAGGTGGTATTCGATCCCATCTCGCGCCGGCAGTGCCGATTGAATTCTCCAGCCTCGCCAACAGCCGGGGACTTGGACTTTGCCGGCACTGTTCTGTCGGACAATGAGCTGGCCTTGCAATTGGCTCACGGCAATATCGATTTTCACACTATGCAACCTGTTGCCAATTTCGATCCCGATGCTCATAATGACAAAGGCGACCAAGGCAAAACAAAAAATACTTGCGGAAAGCCTAGCACTACTAATAGTAGTAATAGTTCAACTATCTGGGCTAGCGGTGGGCCGCCTAAGCAGCGTAGAGTTGCCAGCGAAGCCGTCCTAGGCAGCGGTTTCGGCGCCTCGCCTTATTTCACTGGCGCGTCTGGGTGAGTTGAAAATTCTAGCGCTCCATAATCTCCAGAATCGCCTTTATTAGCTAGGATTTCTAATGCCCATTAACCTTCTTTTCGATTTTCAGAGGACCTAAACAGAATTTTCCCCATTATAACTTTCTCAGAATTCTCCCATCAATCTACCCAGAACTCTCCCATTAGCCTACCCAGGATTCTCCCATGAGCCTACCCAGGATTCTCCCATCAACTAACCTACCCATAATTTTCCCATCAACCTACCCAGAATTCTCTCATCAACCTATCCAGAATTCTCCCATTAGCCTACCCAGGATTCTCCCGTCAACTAACCTACCCAGAATTCTCCCATTAACCTACCCAGAACTCTCCCATCAACCTTCCCAGAATTCTCCCATCAAGCTACCCGGAATTCTCCCATCAACCTTCCCAGAATTCTCCCATCAAGCTACCCGGAATTCTCCCATCAAGCTACCCAGAATTCTCCCATCAACCTTCCCAGAATTCTCCCATCAAGCTACCCGGAATTCTCCCATCAACCTACCCCAAATTTTCCCATCAACCTACCCAGAATTCTCCCATCAACCTACCTAGTATTCTCCCATCAACCTACCCAGAATTCTCCCATCAACCTACCTAGTATTCTCCCATGAGCCTAACCAGAATTCTCCTATGAACCTACCCAGAATTCTCCCCATCAACTTACATGTACCCAGAATTCTCCCATCAACCTACCTAGTATTCTCCCATGAGCCTAACCAGAATTCTCCTATGAACCTACCCAGAATTCTCCCCATCAACTTACATGTACCCAGGATTCTCTCATCAACCTACCCAGAATTCTTCCGTTAAGATACAAAAAATTCTCCCATCAAATGTCTAAGAATATTTAATTAACCTTTTTGCAATAAAAAATTACTAAGGTACTTCATATTCTACCTTTCAGCAGTGCCAGCAAATCCTCAATCTCATCTGCTTTGTGGCGCAGCGACTCCGCCGGCGATTCTTTCAAAACTGTCGGGAACACCGAAAGGCTGTGCAAACTCTACTCCACCCTGTCCTCAGATAGTTTGTTAGCCACCGAAGTGGCTACCGTAGCTGAAGCCATTGGAACTGATGAAAAAGAAAATTCAGATTCTTCTGCGCGGCTAGAAGATCCATTGGCTGCTGATCAGGGCGATGCTGTGGAACTGGTCGAGTCTGCAGCAGCTGCGGTCGGTAAGCACTGAGTAATGGACAAGAATGGACCCTCTGGTAAACACTCTGCACCAACCTCACTCCACTCTGCACCAAACTTACTCTACTCTGCACCAACCTCACTCCACTCTGCACCAACCTTACTCCAATCTGCACCAACCTCACTCCACTCTGCACCAACCTCACTCCACTCTGCACCAACCTCACTCCACTCTGCACCAACCTCACTCCACCCTGCCCCAACCTCACTCCACTCTGCCCCAACCTCACTCCACTCTGCACCGACTTCACTCCACTCTGCACCGACTTCACTCCACTCTGCACCAACCTCACTCCACTCTGCACCAACCTCGTTCCCAGAACGAGACTACGTTCCTAGATGCATCATTTATGAATATCCTAGCTCATTGCACCTCCATTACTTCAGGTGGCCAACCCCCGGCCGAGTCCGCAGCTTTAATTAGCAGCAGCAGTCAGCAGGAGCTTCGTCAGCCAGAGTTTCGTTTATTCGGCGAACCGGCAGCGCAAAGTCAGCCGCTTCTGCCAGCCCGAAAGCTGTCAACGACGACAAACTCGGAGCAGTCGACTAAGCGACGCCAGTCCCGTCCGCCGGACCCGCGTCAGTCGGTGCTTAGTCGCTACTTTCAACCTTCATCAGCTTCTAACTCTGCGTCAGCATCGCCTTCGTCTGGTCTTCGCCGTCAGCTGTTCCCAGTGTCGGCCGCGCACCAGTCTCCTTCGTCGACTTCCGAAACCGATGAGGAGCCTTCAAAGAAAAAATCGCGGCTAAGTATTGGCGCCAATGCGCCGTTTAAATCGCCGACTATCTCGACTGTTACGAAAACTGCCCGATCTTCGCTAATGGACAGGTTTGGCGCCAGCCGTCCCGCTCGTGTTGGCTGCGAAGGCGACCAGCCTGATGATGATGGTGAATGTTAGCTTAGAGTTCTAAGCAGTAATTTATTGCTAAAAATAATTTTTAACGTCAGTCTAACTCATCCAGGCATTAAAATCATGTTAGAGATGCCCCACTCCTTAACACATCCAACTCAATTTAGACACCCACCTTACACATCCAACTCACCCATCTAGACACCCACCTCACACCTTAATCCTCCTTACTCCTTAGCACATTCACCTCACTCCTCTAGACACCCACCTCACTCCTTAACACATCCAACTAACTCCTTTAGACACCCACCCTTTTAGGCAAGTATGCTTACCTTTATTATTTCCAATACTGAATAATCCTCCCTTCTCTTATTATATATAAATCAGGCCCTAAGAAAAATTGTCTTTCAATCAACGAGTCTGGCCCTGAAAGATTTTAACGTATTTAATGCCTCACTCTTAAGCCCATAAGTTGACTTAACTGTCTTTTCTCAGTATTTTTTTCAAATTGCTGCATTTTACGAGTAATTAGTCACTGAATCTTCTATTAATAATTAACTGTAGGTTTTTAGAACAATATTTACAATGCAATTTGTGTTTGCATTTTATATTTAACGCAAGTTTTTCTCTAATTAAAACAAATTTTATTATGAATAGCTGAAAATCTGTTTATCCATTGTAGCAATATTTGATTATATGACTTGCGCATTTTTTAGTTATTTTTGCAAATATTTTGCTCTAACCAAGTTTAAACCGCATTTTTTGACTATTTGATATTAAAACTTGTTAATAATTGAAAATAACTGCTTTGTGAATGTGTCCTACAAGGTCAATCTGTCAATCAATGATTTTGTCGTCAGTTTTTTTTAACTTTCAAGCACCATGACGAAAAATCTCCGACGAGAAGTTGTGTTCCAGTTGTTGGGCTATCACAATCGGGACTAAACGTCATAGGTTCGACCCTCGGTTGATAATTATCTACGGCTCATTTAAATAATGTAAGTATAGACAGCCAAAGGCACAGCCGCAGCTAGCTGCTCAGTCCTGACGGGCTGGAGGGGCCGCAACAACCACCCTAAATTTACCCATCTCAAACTGGTACCCGATCTCAGCTGGGTGGACTGAAGCAATTCGGGATTAAGTGTCTTCATGCTCGAAGGCACAAATTGCCTCCTAGAACCGGGGCTCGAACCCACGACCTTCCGGTTACAAGTCCGATACACTTTCGCAACTGGGCTACAAATATAGCCACTATAATTGACTTAAATAAATCAATCTATTAAGGGTTTTGTTGAAAACGGCTTTTAGGTCTTAAAAGCACTATGTTGTACAGAGTATTTAATGAATAGTCAAGCGCACTGCAGTTGGTTTGCTAACAATTGCTGCCATTAGTTTATTGGGAAGCTCAATTAGAAGTTATTTTTAACCTTACTTTAGCTCTAGCGTAAACCTGGTGACCGATTCGATCATAAATATGTATCTTTATCCATTATTTTCTAACTCGAAAGCGCTTCTGTGGCAAAAAATCAACAATAGTTTTTAAACCAGTTAGTTTCACAAGACACGAAACTGAAATTTGCAACCATTTCTTCGATCGTTGGGCTCTCTTTTATGCTGGTCCTCATCCCTGCGGTGAAAGCGATGTTAGGGGGCTCCATGTCCAACTCTGTTCAGACTGCGGCTGTGTGGCAGCTAGTCAACGGACACGGAATTCTGCCTCTGGATGCCGACCTCTGGCCTTCCTCCGACCCTTAACAACATGGCTGGTGATTAGAGCTGTTTAGGACAGAATAGGAAGCTGGTTGACCTGAAATGCTCGAGCCGTCACGGCTTTGTCTGCGAGAGTTTGACGTCTCGATTGGGACAAACTACCTGATGCTTGGCTTAGGCTGCTGATTGCTTCTGGAATTAGGAAACTCCGTTCAAGCAGACCAGCTTCCATGCCAGCACCGGGTATTGCTGCATCTGCATGTACACCGACCTGACCAGAGTTGGTGAGCAACCTGTCCTGTGTCTTCTCCGCCATATGCGCGCTGAATACGGCAGGATGAGACTGTGCCGCCAATGCAAGGGGAAGATCGTAACTAGATGCAGTGCCAAAGTGATTGCGAACAAGCCATTCCGCTCCAAAGATTTATTGCATGTACGAGACTGCAATAAATCATTAACGACGGAAGTTGCATTGTTAAAAGTACCATTTTTGTGATAGAATCAATAGAGCAAAAAATATCTGAAGATTTAAATCTGAGATTCACTTAAGTATACATTTACATGTATTTTTGAAAGTAAAGGCATAAAATTTTTGTCCATGACATGATAAATATGAGAAACTGTACACAAAAATTACACCTGCAAGTATGCACCAAATGAAAACCAACCAGAAGCACCAATTGAAGTAAAGAAGCTGGAACCAAAACAATTAGTAAATCGAGACATCAATGATACCAATAATCAAATATACATAAATAAAAAGAAATATACTATGCATCATTTAACTGACTAGTTTGTTTGTTGAATTTTGACAATTCAACAAGTTCACTTCAGTTCCTCATGGTGTTAATCCCTTAGGCAAGTAATAAATCCCCATTTCGGGGCAATAATTCAGCAGGTTGAGTGGAATAGACCGGCCACACGTTTCCCAGCATTGACCAACTTGTTGTACTTTTTAGCTGCGGCTTCCGTCTGCAGGACGTACACTTTAGCGCCAAGGTTTTTAGCGTATTGAACTGTCTCATCCGGCACCTCAAGCACTTCATTCATACCACGAGAAATGACCACAGCGTCAAGGCAGCCAGGCGATTTCTGGAACAGTTCGCGCAGATCGGCGGGCTGCACGCCTGGGCTGTGATGCGTGCCAGTCTCGCGCCAGTCCCACGAGCGACTGCCGCCAGGCCACAGCTTGGCGTCGCGATAAGAGCTGTCCATGTTGGAGACGCGGATGCTGCCCCATTTGAGCTTGGTAATTAGAGGAGCAGCATTGGCCATGTTTTTTACTGACATTAATGTTGGTAGCAGTATTGAGAGTGTGATGAACTGCACTAATGTCAAATGCATTTTTATGGGTATTCCAGAGGCCTAGAACAGTAGGTCATAATAAGGTTATGTTCATTCATTCTAAAAAGTATTAAAATAATCTTCAATGGTTAGATTAACACAAAATCAGAAAAACTAATGCAAATTTAATTTTAAAGTAATTTTTAGCATTTCAATCTATAACATGAAAAGAAAATATTCTAGGAAAAATAAAGCAAATGCAATGAAAAAAGGGTTTGCTTTGATTAAAGCAAGTCATTTGGGCAAAAAATGCCCAATTTTTATTTAAAATCTATAGACCAATTGTCTAAGTAAAATGTAAAATTATTTTATTTTGACTTTTGACATTAATCTTATTTAAATAAAAAAATTTAAAAAGAAAAATGCATAACTATACTTTAAATTTTAGTTATCGTAATTAAATAAATATCGTTTTTTATAACTGAAAAATAAAAAATTACTTGAACTTAAGGTGGAAATAATATGAAAGTTTAAAAGTTTGATAATCAAGTTCCATGGTTGGATCATTCTTCAATAAAGTAAAAAATCATGAATTATTTGCTAAAAAAATTGTGAATAGTTCGTGATTTCACTCATGTATCACTTGTTAGATTGCATATAAATTTTTAACTCGATACATATAATGTAGTTACCAAAATTTAAGATAAATGTCTGTTTCTCTCTAAAATCAAAAACCACAAATCAACCAAAAATCGATACTGAATGCATGACAAAGCTCGCTTTTAAACTGTAAGAATTTTTATACTTAAGTATAAAACAAGAAGATCGCACTATATTATTCCAAGGACACTTTAAGTTGTATAAAGTTGTAATTAACTTAAGGTGTCCTTTTATTTATGACGAATAATTTCTGCAATTTTTTTATTTTCGCGATTGTTTAAATAAAAAAGTATTTTTTCAGATAAAATTATCCAATTTAGTATTAAAAAATTAACTTAAGGTAAACTCTACGCATTTTTGATTGACACTAAGGCACAAGCTACTTAGTGAGAGTTAATATGTCGTTTAAATAATTAACTTCACGGAAAATGCTTGACTAAAGCATTTTAAATTAACTAATTTTACTATTTTTATCATATCTGTCCCACGACACCTGACCGCATGGCCTAAGCTTTAACGGCGTTAATTTCAATTTCTAGCTCAATAAGAAGTATTTTTTCTAATATAATTCTAAATTAAAATCTGTTTAAAAAACTAAGCACATTGATTTTTTGTTTCACCAGTTAGCTAGAAGCTAGGGTACTAAGTAAAAAGCGGAATGGTGCGGAATAACGCGGATCGGAAATTTACTTTAAAATGCTTTATTTAAAAAATCTCAAATTTCACATTCTAATACGTAGCAATGAGCTTTATTTAATTCATAGATTTGATCAGAAAATGTTCGACTAAACAGGCAGTAGAGCAGTTACAAATTTTTCCGGTGTTAAATAGGTCTGCGGAATGAATTCTAGGAAATACACTATCAAGATACTGTGGCAGGAAGGATTCCAGCCACTGGAAGGTCTCCAGCCATCGGAAGGATTCCAGTCACCGGACGTCTCCCAGCCGATGTGATGCTGATCCTGCGACGGGACATTTTCTAATGCGTCACTCCCCTCGCTGCCTTTTCTTTCCCCCGTAGGGATTCCTCCCGCTGGCCCGCTCCCCCGGCTGGGTCCCGCTGCCGGATCGCTCCCGTCCCCGGAGTCCTGCCGCTGGAGATCCCGCCCATAAATACTCAGAACTCCAGCGGATCCCTCCTCAGACTCTGAGTCGAGCGCCCTCCCTGTCCAAGTAGGCTCCATACTCGAGGCCCCTAGCTATATTATTTGCATCTCCCCCTGAAGCGCCAAGCCGAAACTTTTATTTTGTTTAAGGACCGAATCATTTTGTTATTCTAATAAACGCCTACGTCTGCCAATAAACATCTCGCGTCTACCCGTGCCATTTTAAAGCGCCGCTGCGCCTTTTGGATTAAATCCTGCCTTACAGCTACTAGTTTTTTCTTTGACTCGATACCGACTTTCGAACGTAAACCGGATAAAGATCCGTGACTAACAGGAGGATCATTAGTAAGACTCGCGCTAGATCAAACTAATTTTTCCTTCTCCGCTAATTAGCGGTGGTGGCAGCGACAAGCTACTAATAGTAAGCCCTATAGCATTCTATTGCCTAAATTTATTTGAATCGCCAAGACTCGCGCAATAATCAGACCAAAGAAGGCAAATCAAATATTAGAGTGTCAACCGGATTCTGAACCACATCGAAGAGTTTGTGCCGTCAAGACCGCTCAGCTACCGCTCAGCTACCCTCCCCCCGGACTTTGAGGACCCGGCAGTGGAGTTCCCCGAATATTAACACCAGCTTTGTTTAAATCGACGGTCAGTTGCGAAAATTTTCCCCGCGAATTCAATCGGGAACGCGGAGCGCAAATCTCCAAATCGAGACCAACCAAGCCACAACCAATTCTACTTCCAACCATCATATTTCAACCCCCGCCCTCAATACAATCCGTTCCGCGACGGAATCCGCGTTTTACTGGGTACCAGAAGCTAGAGCAGCTAGGCAAGACAATGCTATGCCTAATTTAGCTGGAGCTACAAACATAAAATATGGTTGAAATATAGGTAGCCAATTTTAGCCAGTGCTGAATCAAAGCCAGCCAGTCCTAATATAGTAATACAGCTATTTTTGTTCTGATTGCAGTTGATGAGATGAATAATAACTATAGGCCTAGCTACTCCCCAATAATCATGAGGCCCAAGATACCTGCACTGAATGAAAAATTATAGCTAGCTACCTTCAATCTAAATTTTTATAAATATAATTTTTGTAAATTTTTATGCAAAGTATGAAATTCATATTGTTATATTTATTTTTCTTTGATTTTTCACTATATATTATTTGGCATAAGTATAGTTCCGTTTGTTAAATTATTTTGACTTCAGAAAACGAATCTGTGACTAAAGTAAGAATAACTACTGCTGAGGGGCCTAAAGTCAGATTGAAAGTGATTTATACTTGTCGAAACTTGTTATATAACACCGGCTGGGCCAACAGCACAATGATGCCGCCGCTCGTTACAAAGTAGATGGTAGGTGGTCAACCAGCGCATCGTTGCCATTGTGTCAGCCATAATTGTCATCATGTCTCTGTGGTTCAGGTCCAGTAGCCGCAAATTGGCACTGGAACGTATGTCTGCCGGTGGTATGATCGAAGTCGGCACCGGTGGTCGTCCAGCCATTGTACTTTTAAATTGCTTCTAAATGCTTTTAAATTTTCAGTATTTTCAAGAATCGAGAATATAGAACTTTGCATGTATCTTGCTTATCTTGCTTGAATCCTAACCCCAATTGACAGTCTGACATTTTGGTTTTGGCCACAGACTACAATTTTTGGCTCTCAGCTTACAGTCAAAGTAGATATGCAGTATAACAAGTTTTGACAAGTATAAATCACTTTCAATCTGAATTTAGGCCCCTCAGCAGTAGTTATTCTTACTTAAAATTAGTCACAGATTCGTTTTCTGAAGTCAAAGTAATTTAACGAACGGAACTATACTTATGCCTATTATTTATAAATACAATGCTAATACATACGCACATTTCTTTAAGTAGGCCTAGCTAAAATTAAGAGTAGAATTAAACATTTGGAAAAAATTGTCATAGTTTAGTAGAAATTTTTTTGGCTTTTTTCAAATAAATATAGTGTAGAAGTAATAAAGTATTCAAATCAAAAATTGTCATTTTCAAGAATCAATAATTAATACTTGATAGATGGGATTAGCTTTGACATATTTTTTCATAATGATTAGTTAACATAAAAATCAAATAAATAAAAATTTTATGACCACTATTTTAGCCCTCATTAGAAAAAGCTGAAATATATACTAAGCAAGGCTAATATGTTAGTAGCATACTACATTAGATATATGTAATCAATTAGGATAGTAGGTACATTTATAACTATATAGGATAATCTGTTTGGATTAATACATTAATCAAATCATAAAAATATATTTAATCCTCAAAATTATCTGAATCATTAATTGCATTTTGTGGACCCTAATACTAACACCGAGTGAAAAGTATATTGAGCTGTACCATGGTTATGAGTTACAATGGTCATGTTTAATGAGTTATTAAGAATATAATAGTTACTTTTATAATTTTACCATATATATCAATCAATTTCTTTGATTTAATTTTAATCTTATGATTACTATTTAATCTCTTACTTCCTTTTTTATATTGGTTTTTTTCAGACACAATCCTAAATGTTGCTGCTATAGGCCATCTATCTGACAATCCAAAAGCAATAATGAACTTCTCTCAGTCACAACAGAGTGTCGCCTCAGATCCCAACTTTCAGGCCAAGGTAAAGCTAAGCACCGAGGCTTTGAACAAGGAAGATTTCAAAAAAGCTGTTCAGGTAGCTAATTATTTTTTATTTTGCCAGTTGCTATTTTTGTTATTATTTTTTATTATTTAAAACTTTATGTATCTATTTTGCAGTACATTGACGAAGCACTAGAAATGGAGCCAAACAATCATGTGCTGCTTAGCAACCGTTGCGCGGCGAGGCTGAAGCTGGGCGAGTTTGGGCTGGCGCTGCAGGATGCCAGACGGTGCAGGACTCTGGCGCCTGACTGGCCCAAGGTGAGCCGTGGCTATCTATCTATCTATCTATCTATCTATCTATCTATCTATCTATCTATCTATCTGTCTATCTTTCTATCTATCTATCTATCTATCTATCTATCTATCGTTCTATCTATCTATCTATCTATCGATCTATCTATCTAGATCTGTCTGTCCATTTGTCTATCCTGTGTATTTTATGTTTTTAATGCACTTATCAATCCGTCTACTTATCTTTCGGTGTAAAAAGCATCTATTGCATATTTGTCTGAGCATTCTAGCTTATATTTTATAGCAGTGCCCATGAGTCTCACTCTGTATTTGTTTTTTAACAGTTTTATTGTAAGTCTAATACATTCCGTTGCTATTATTCTGTATTCTTTTTGTGCTGCTTGCTAAAGCAGTTCTGTGACCAACTATTCAGATCGTTTCATTCCACATCAGCTTCTTATTTAAGCGCTCTCTTGCTGTTTTGTGTTTTCAATAGAGTCTGCTAGTTGCAGCCCTCCTAATTTGTTTGCTTGATTACCTGCTGCTCCATCTTTACTCCTTTCTTTAAGATTTAAGCTGTCTTGATGGGGTACGGAAAGTCTGTGTGTCTGCTTTGTCTGATGTTTAATGTAAATCTGTGTTTCTAAATAGAGTAAAAACTGTATGACTGTATGATAAAGTGTGTAGCTCGTCCTGCTTAGATAAACTGCTCCTTATATAAGTGATCTTTGACTATAAAAGTTCCGTCTACAATTGCTATCTTACTTTGCAGCTTAAAACTTAAAAAATACTTCTATTTTAAAATACTAAAACTTTCTTTGTAATACACCTTGGATTTTATTGTGAAGTACCCATAGATTTCAAAATTTTTCGAACATTGATTTGAAATTTGCTAGGTAAAAAACGTAAGAATAACTTGTCCACATTGAAAATAAGAGGTACACTCAATTATCGTTAGATGCTTTTAAGATTTAAGCAAGATTGACGTGTCTTGACTGTTAAAAAGAATGGCTAAAGAGCACTAAGTGATTTTTCCTGTTTTTCTCTAGCTGCACCTACGAAGCCTTTATGCTAGTAATTGGATATTTCATTTTTTACTGTTGGGTTCTTACTATCCTACTTGAAGTCCGCTACATCAGTAGTATGCTGTAGAATTTTATTAGTATGTTAAGCTATTTTTCAATTTACATGTTAAATTTTTACTTTAATTTTTGTTTACCTATCAGTACAGACACCGAGAAAAAAATTCCTATCATGTCAACTTTCCCATGGCCCGTTGGTCTATCAAGACTACTAGCCATAGCCATTCTAGGTTTTTACATCTCCTAATTTACTTTCACCTTGTTCGAACTCAATGTTTGCTTTGGTGTAAATTTGGCGCCATTGTCTATTGAGCTGGGCTGACTGTCTGTATGCTGGTTGCTCTCAGAGGGGCTTAATGATGCAGATGGTTTTCTGCTTTCCGAAATTTTTTCTTCTCGCGCATGACTTTTTGGTACTCAAACTGCATCTGCTGCTCTTTTAGCGTGCCATTGTCAAATACATTCGCTTGGTTAGCTTTTATGCTTTTTCTCGCCTCTTGCTTTTTCTTTAATATACTCGTGTCTTTGTACGTCTTTTTATCTATTTATACATCTATGTATTTGCCTTATCTATTTATCTATCTATCTATCTTTCTTTCTATCTATCTATCTATCTATCTTTCTATCCATGTGTCTATCTGTCGCTTTATTAGTCTTTATCTACTTACTTATCTACCTTCAAATCAATAAAATCTCTAACTACATATCAGTCTATACCCTGCTAATGTTATCTATGGCCTATTGTTAAAACATTTTCAATTTTTTTATAAATCAAAATGATTGTGCATGCGTATTTGGCAAGTGAAATATCTTTTTTCGCTAGTCTAAGTGTATTCTATGCTCAGTTGAAGGTCCATTGGTTTGGAATTTATGGAATTTAATGTAGCTTGCAATCAGCTTTATTTACCTGGCGTCCAAGAAAAGCACCCTTGAGAAAGCATTTCAGCGCCGCAGTCACATACTGCATGCTTAAGGCAAGCGCGGGCACGTACAAAAGCTAGAACAAAAAAAACGAAAGAATTTCGTTGAATAAACTCGCAATTAAAAGCTTGCATTCAACGTAAAAGTGGCTTAATGTAAGGAAATAAATTATTTTTGGTACTGACTGGCGCTTGCAATCTCAAGTGCAAGTGTGAGTGATACTGAATAGAATTAGACTAAATTGAGCAGAATGGCAGAATGGGAATTAAGAATGTTAATATCGTCACCCTTATTTTAATATAGATTATTGCCATGCCTGCCCGCTTGGAGACGTGGGCCACACAGCTTGAGCCATTGAAAGCGGCAAGCAAGCCTATCTCTTTTCTCAATCTTTTTCTTCGCGTCCGAGTCTGCCTTAGTCGTGTCTTAATAATAATTGACCAATACGGCTCTACAGTCTCTCTTCTTCTTTTGTGTAACCCCTTTGCCCGTACGTATGGGGTACGCCCACACATTGAAGGCTATTGGCTGAAGCTAGCTAGGATAGATTCGATAGGTCTATCTAAAAGCAGAAAAAACTAAGGAAAACTCAAGAAACACACTAATTAGAAAGAAATGAGAGTGGCTTAAGCCACTGAGCGATTAAACTGGTTTGAACAAAGAAATGATTTAAAGATTAAACAATCCTACCGAATGCTTAAGCAGCACAATGTTAAAGTGGTCATCTAATAGCGGCAATGAATCAAACAGTTCAACCGTTGTATCAACAGCTCCAACAACTGCTGTCTTCTGTTCCGCTGTTGAAACCGAAGAGCAGCAACAGCAGCAGCAGCAGCAACCGGCCACAGCTGAATTGCTTCGCAAGTCCTACAGTTTCCGTCTACCTAGAATACTTGCAATTCGGCAAAGACCGACATCTGCTGACTCTTTAAACCAGAGAAAATCGATTTTGTCTGATAAATCCGCCGCTTCTAGTGGCAAAGATAGCGGCGCTGTGCTTGAACCGGCAACGTCTTCTTCTGCTGCGTGTTCTTCCATTGTGTCGTCTTCTTCTTCCGCTACCAACAGATCGTCGCTACGTTTTCGTCTCTTTGGTGGCAGTGTTGATCGTCAGAAAATTGACGCCAACTCGTCTCCAACTAATAATAGTTTCAGAGAGGAAAGTCGAGCTTTGTTATCTTCGTCGCCTTTTAGACGATCTAAAAGTGTTGCAGAGAGAGGCTGTGGCTCTTCTAAATCGAAAAGAGGAAAGAAGGTAGGATAATGATTGTCGACTATTAGAGCAGGAAGAGTCCATGACAAAATCGATCAATAGGAGTTTTGTATGGGAATCTATCTTGAGTCACACACTCATCTGTCTTGAGTCACACACTCATCTGTCTTGAGTCACACACTCATCTGTCTTGAGTCACACACTCATCTGTCTTGAGTCACGCACACGCATCTGTCTTGAGTCACACACTCATCTGTCTTGAGTCACACACTCATCTGTCTTGAGTCACACACTCATCTGTCTTGAGTCACATACTCATCTGTCTTGAGTCACACACTCATCTGTCTTGAGTCACACACTCATCTGTCTTGAGTCACGCACACGCATCTGTCTTGAGTCACACACTCATCTGTCTTGAGTCACACACTCATCTGTCTTGAGTCACACACTCATCTGTCTTGAGTCACATACTCATCTGTCTTGAGTCACACACTCATCTGTCTTGAGTCACACACTCATCTGTCTTGAGTCACGCACACGCATCTGTCTTGAGTCACACACTCATCTGTCTTGAGTCACACACTCATCTGTCTTGAGTCAGTGAGTGAGTCTGGACTAACGCACTCATCTGTCTTGAGTCACACACTCATCTGTCTTGAGTCACACACACTCATCTGTCTTAAGTCACGTACTTATCTAGCTTAAGTCGAAATAACTTTTCTTAAACCACACTTATGTTTCTTGAATCACTTATGTTTCTTAAATCACACTTTTGTTTCCTGAGTCACACTTATCTGTCTTAAACAACATATCTGTCTTTAGTCACGATGTCTTGGTTGATTACAAAAGAAATTGAGTTCCGATTAAAACAAATCGGTGTTTAATGGTTTTTATGAAAATCGATTAGAGCATAAACTGCATGTATTCAGCGTTTGCTGATTCCTTAACCATCGATGAATTGAAAATAACTGCGCAGTTAAAAAGCTTTATTGATGTTTCTATGTTATACGAGCGTAAATCTATTATCTTTTAGCGAAGTTTGACGAAGATGTTTTATAAGCGCTTGCAAACTTTGTCTGCAATTGTAAATCATGCTGTTAAAAGTGGTTCTTAATTGCAGTAGGATCTCGCATCACAACAGTCAATTCTATTGCTTCGATCAACGCTCTATGCCTCTTGTCTGTTTTCTCTGTCGATTTTTACAGCACAAAAACGTCTTTTATTTGGGTCAGAATTGCTTTAGCAGCAATAAATTTCGTTTCGCTATAATTATTACAGCTATTCAACGAACTTGAAAGTTGAAAGCATCAAATATAACTGTGCCTAAATTGCATCGCAGGCGTACTATCG
This sequence comes from Macrostomum cliftonense, assembly GCA_950096795.1. Lineage (NCBI taxonomy): Eukaryota > Metazoa > Platyhelminthes > Macrostomidae > Macrostomum > Macrostomum cliftonense. Next base: position 936,376 of record CATNEM010000203.1, read on the forward strand.
GGAAGGCGTGGCTCTGCAGTGTCTCGGCAAGTTCTCTGATGCTGTTGCCGCCCTATGCCAAGGTCTAAGCAAAGATCCCAAGAATCGAGCTTTGATTCAAGGCCTTGTGGACTGCGCGTTGGCGTCCCCATTGAGAGGTTCGTTGCTGGGGGGTGGGGGCGTTTTCAGTTTATTTTTCACAATCGTTAAGCAGTGATTCGATAATGACTACAAATTTCGATTACCTAATCTTTCGATGACTGAGCTAAATTTTTTAAAGATATTTTTTATGTCTGCCTGTAAGGTAATAAGATCTTTACTTAGGAATTGTTTATAGGTCATGATTACGTAATCAACTTAATGACAAAATTAGCATATAGCTATCTATCGATCAGGAAATCGAACTATTATTTGTTATTAAAATTGATAGTTCGTTAAATAATCGATAGTTGGGTAATCAAATATGTGATTACATAATCAAACTATGATTACGCAATCAAACTGTGCTTACGTAATCGAACTAATGATTCGATAATCTATATATGCATTATCTAATTAAATTGATGATTAGTCACAGGATTGATAATCAATCTAATGATTAGGTAATCGATCTAGTTCATAGTGACGTAATCAATCTAGATGCAAAATCGCCAAATCAGTTATAAATCTATTCTAACGCAGAGCGCTTCCTACCAGTGTACGAGCAGCTGTGCAAACTGCACTTGGCCAATAGCGCATTCGTTCTCATGTCCGTCATCGGTCAAGAATTAGAAAGCCTCGGCCAGCATCCGCAGGCCATCACCGCGCTCGAATGCGCCCTGCAGTTGGGCACCAGCAGTTTGAAATTGAAAGCCTCGGTGCTTAGCGCACTCAGCAGAGCGCATTGGTCTGTTGGCAGGATTGACCGGGCTGTCACCTACATGCAGCAGGATCTGAACGTTGTGCATCAGCTGGGTGAGTGGCTGCGCTGTGTTTTCAACATCCGGGTCGTGTGCCTGATATTAATTCGATAATTACCATAGGAGTTGTAGCCTAGTGGCTAGGGCATCTGACTTATGACCGGAAGGTCGTGGGTTCGAGCCCCGGTTCTAGAAGAAAATTTGTGGTCTTAAGCAAGGCACTAAATCCCGCATTGCTTCAGTCCACCCAGCTGAGATCGGGTACCAGTTTGAGCTGGGTAAATTTAGGGTGGGTGTTGCGGCCCCTCCAGCCCGTCAGGCTGAACTCTGTACACAGCTGTGTAGCTGCGGCTGTGCCTTGGGCTGAGCATCTGGTCGAAAGGTCAGGTGTCTAGATGAATATTTTTTTATAATTAGTTTAGAAATACGAGATTTTGTCAATCTGATTTGAGAAATTTTGATTTTGAAAATTCTAAATTTCATATGAAATATTGACATTTTTGTATTTAAATTTCAGATTGTGAGAATATCCCAAGATAATTTTGTTAATGACAGTTTAAAATCGGAATGTTTTAGGGGGAGATTTTAGTAGACTAGGGTGACAATTTTGTCTAAAATTTGGCCTTTAAAATTTTACTGTTTTTTTGTTTTTGACAAAATATAGGGCTAGTAACCGAAATGTTTTTCTATAGTACAGGGTACTGTGTGTTTCCTAGAAATACTAGACGCTCACCGCAATAAATTAATGAACTATCTGTGTTTAGCAAAGCGGTAATACAGTCTAACAATCCATATCTGATTGTTAAACGGGATAGATTGTATTGCGCTGAAAAAAAACTTGATGCTTCTATTGCATTGATGCTTGCTGCCCTGCCTTCAAGTCCTGTATACGATTTAGAAATAAAGATATGATTTTGTTTATCTCGCGCATAGACTGTGCCGCTGTGTTGCCCATGTAATTTTGTGAATACGCCGCAGTATTATATTTCCTCTTTTGATTGCAATCTGCGCACTGTTGTACGAGTACTATATGCAGTTTAATGGCTGCGGGCTCTTTCTGGAAATTCTCTGACAGAGATGGCGTCAGATTTTCTGGTTTCCCGTGCTGGAACTTTATTTCGCAGTTTTTGCTTCGATTCAAAGTTCTAGCTACCAAAATCTTTAATCTTCAGTCTCTTAAGTTATCCCCAGTTCTTCAAGGTTGATCTATGCTCACAGACCCTCTGGCCATCTGTCTCTGATTGACTTTCAGGCTAAGCCTCGCCCTCAGACCTTCAGGCTAAGCCTCGCCCTCAGACCTTAAGGCTACGCCTCGCCCTCAGACCTTAAGGCTGAGCCTCGCCCTCAGACTTTCAGGCTGTGTCTCGCCCTCAGACCTTCAGGCTAAGCCTCGCCCTCAGACCTTAAGGCTACGCCTCGCCCTCAGACCTTCAGGCTAAGCCTCGCCCTCAGACCTTAAGGCTACGCCTCGCCCTCAGACCTTAAGGCTGAGCCTCGCCCTCAGACTTTCAGGCTGTGTCTCGCCCTCAGACCTTCAGGCTAAGCCTCGCCCTCAGACCTTCAGGCTGTGTCTCGCCCTCAGACCTTAAGGCTGAGCCTCGCCCTCAGACTTTCAGGCTGAGCCTCGCCCTCAGACTTTCAGGCTGTGTCTCGCCCTCAGACCTTCAGGCTAAGCCTCGCCCTCAGACCTTAAGGCTAAGCCTCGCCCTCAGACCTTCAGGCTAAGCCTCGCCCTCAGACCTTCAGGCTAAGCCTCGCCCTCAGACCTTCAGGCTGAGCCTCGCCCTCAGACCCTCAGGCTAAGCCTCGCCCCTCAGACCTTCAGGCTAAGCCTCGCCCTCAGACCTTCAGGCTAAGCCTCGCCCTCAGACCTTAAGGCTAAGCCTCGCCCTCAGACCTTCAGGCTAAGCCTCGCCCTCAGACCTTCAGGCTAAGCCTCGCCCTCAGACCTTAAGGCTACGCCTCGCCCTCAGACCTTAAGGCTGAGCCTCGCCCTCAGACCTTCAGGCTAAGCCTCGCCCTCAGACCTTCAGGCTAAGCCTCGCCCTCAGACCTTCAGGCTGAGCCTCGCCCTCAGACCCTCAGGCTAAGCCTCGCCCTCAGACCTTCAGGCTAAGCCTCGCCCTCAGACCTTCAGGCTAAGCCTCGCCCTCAGACCTTCAGGCTAAGCCTCGCCCTCAGACCTTAAGGCTACGCCTCGCCCTCAGACCTTAAGGCTGAGCCTCGCCCTCAGACTTTCAGGCTGAGCCTCGCCCTCAGACTTTCAGGCTGTGTCTCGCCCTCAGACCTTCAGGCTAAGCCTCGCCCTCAGACCTTAAGGCTAAGCCTCGCCCTCAGACCTTCAGGCTAAGCCTCGCCCTCAGACCTTCAGGCTAAGCCTCGCCCTCAGACCTTCAGGCTAAGCCTCGCCCTCAGACCTTCAGGCTAAGCCTCGCCCTCAGACCCTCAGGCTAAGCCTCGCCCTCAGACCTTCAGGCTAAGCCTCGCCCTCAGACCTTCAGGCTAAGCCTCGCCCTCAGACCTTAAGGCTACGCCTCGCCCTCAGACCTTAAGGCTGTGTCTCGCCCTCAGACCTTCAGGCTAAGCCTCGCCCTCAGACCTTAAGGCTAAGCCTCGCCCTCAGACCTTCAGGCTAAGCCTCGCCCTCAGACCTTCAGGCTAAGCCTCGCCCTCAGACCTTCAGGCTAAGCCTCGCCCTCAGACCTTCAGGCTGAGCCTCGCCCTCAGACCCTCAGGCTAAGCCTCGCCCTCAGACCCTCAGGCTAAGCCTCGCCCTCAGACTCTCAGGCTAAAGCCTCGCCCTCAGACCTTCAGGCTACGCCTCGCCCTCAGACCCTCAGGCTAAGCCTCGCCCTCAGACCCTCAGTCACAGCCTCGCCCTTACTTTAGATGTAAAAGTTTTGACGCAACCTCAAGCTTCAAAATGAATAAAAATAACATTTTTTCAATTCCAAGGCGACGACGAAGGCCAATGCCGCGCCCACGGCAACCTCGGCGCCGCTCACTTTGTCCAGGGCGACTTCGCCGAAGCGTTAGCGCATCAGAAGCAGCAACTGCGCTGCGCTTTGAAGCTGCGCCAGCGAGACACGGCAATTCACGCCCTGACTAATCTCGGGCATCTCTACAGCGCTCTCGGCGATCTAAACAACGCTCTGTCCAGTCACCGTCAGTGCGCCTTGCTGTGCCATCAGAGCGAACTGCCGCTATTAGAGGCAGCCGAAATCGGCAGCGTTGGCAATGTCTATTTGGCTATGGGCGAGCTGGACAACGCGTTGGAGTGTCACGGCGAACAGTTGAGATTGGCTAATAGGTCAGTGCGCTTCTTTAACTATAGCTACTGTTTCAGTAGAGAGGAGTGTGTTTTGTTAGCTTTTTTAGGCTTCTTAGTGCTTTATGAGTCTAAATGACTTCCGGTTTTTCCAGTTCAAATACTAGCTTCCGGTTTTCCATTTAAACACTTACTTTTGGTTTTCATTCAAACACCTACTTCCGGTTCTTCATTCAAACGCTAACTTCTAGTTCTTCATTCAAACAGTAAATTCCGGTTCTTTATTTCAAACACTTACTTCCTGTTCTTCATTGAAACAGCAATTTCCGGTTCTTTATTCAAACACTACTTCCGGTTCTTCTTTCATACACACACTTCCGGTTCTTCTTTCAAACACTAACTTCCGGTTCTTCATTCAAACGCTAACTTCTAGTTCTTCATTCAAACAGTAACTTCCGGTTCTTTATTTCAAACACTTACTTCCTGTTCTTCATTGAAACAGCAATTTCCGGTTCTTTATTCAAACACTACTTCCTGTTCTTCTTTCATACACACACTTCCGGTTCTTCTTTCATACACACACTTCCGGTTCTTCTTTCAAACACTAACTTCCTGTTCTTCATTCAAACACTAACTTCCGGTTCTTCACTGAAAGAGTAACATTTGGTTCTTGATTCAAACAATAACTTCCGGTTCTTCATAAATACTATTAGCACTAACTTCCGCTTCTTAATGTAGCACCTATTTCCCAACCCCAGTTTCACATATGGCGCTGCTAGCCCTAACTTCTTCACGAATTCTATAGCATCAAATCCCGGATGTGAAACTTACTCCAGACTGAATAGCCCGGAAGAGCGTTGCCGAGCGCTGCTGAACCTGGGCTCCGATCATCTCGCTAGGCGCGATCCTCGCCAGGCTTGGCCTCACCTAGAAGAGGCTCTCGCTCAGGCCCAGCAACTAGGCGATCCTCTGCTCCAGGGTCGAGCCTGCGGCGCTCTGGGCGCCTGTCATCGTCTGGACGGCGATCTGAACGAGTCTCGCCGACTACACGAGGCTCAATTAAATTGCGCGCTGCGCTGTTCAAATCGCGAATTGGAAGCCGCCGCCTGCGGCTCACTCGGCCTGGTTTACCAGCTGCTTGGCGACTGCGAATCCGCCGTGAAGCTGCACAAGGCGCATCTGCGTCTGGCCGAGCTGCTCCACGACAGAGCTGGCCGGGCCAAGGCGCTGGGCCATATTGGTGAGCGGCGCTGTTCGTTTAATATCTGCTTGAGCGCTTCCTGCGTCTTTAAGTCCCGATTCTTTGATTCCCGTGTCTTAAAGTCCCGATTCCTTTAATTTCAGTGTCTTAAAGTCCCGATTCCTTTCAGTCTCGTGTCTTAAAGTCCCGATTCCTTTCATTACTGTGTCTTAAAGTCCCGATTCCTTTAATTTCAGTGTCCTAAAGTCCCGATTGTTTTCATTCCCGTGTCTTAAAGTCCTGATTCCTTTAATTCATGTGTCTTTAGGTCCCGATTCCTTTCAGTCCCGTGTCTTTAAGTCCCGATTCCTTTCATTCCCGTGTCTTAAAGATTTCTCTAATTTTATTGTCCTAAAGTCCCGATTTTTTTCATTTTTTTGTCTTAAAGTTCCGATTTCTTTAATTTTGTTGTCTTCAAGTCCCGATTTCTTTAATTTTATTGTCTTAAAGTCCCGATTTCTTTAATTTTTTGTCCTAAAGTCCCGGTTTCTTTCAGTCCCGTGTCTTAAGGTCCCGATTCATTTCAGGTGTTTTCTCTTAAAGTCCTTTTTCTTGCAAGTGTTATGTCTTGAAATTCCCCATCTATTAAGTTAAATATCTTATAGTCCAGATTCCTAAAATCCCTTGTCCCGGAGTCCCGATTGCGATTAACCGTCTACTTACAAGTAGTCAGCCAAGAATGTCGTCACACTTTACGCGACAAACTATTGTCACCCGATCGCAGGCGTCTCCTACGCTTCGATGCGCCAGCCGGAACTGGCTCTGCGCTATCACACGGAAGAATTGGAACTATTGCAGCAGTGCTACGATCGTCAGGCCGAATGCGCCTGTCACGGCCGTCTAGGCACCGCTTATCAGGCGCTGCGTCAGCCGGAACGGGCCGCTCATCATCTCCAGCTGCAGCTGGATCTGGCCAGGGAGTTGCGGTCTAACAATAGTCAGGCCTCTGGCGACCTGTCCAATCATCGCCTGCTAGCCAGAGCGCTTGAGTCCATGGCCTGCTTCCTGGCTAGCTATCGGGGCGACTGTCAATCAGCCTTGGAGCTCTGCTCCGAATGGCGTCAACTCTGCGCCGACATCAAGGATGTCAGAGGCGAGGCGGCCGCTTGTCATCGGCTTGGCTGCGTCTGCTATCAGCTGGGACGCTGGCGCGATGCGGAGGCTTGGTACCGATCGGAGCTCAAACTGCTGCTGCCTTCGTTAACTGGCGCCGCGGAGACGGCGTCTTCTGGTACAACCGCATCGTCTATTTGGCGCGCCCGATGCCAGCTGGGTCTGTGCCTCGGCGAGCTGGCCGACTGGTCAGCCGCGGCGGCCGAGTTTCGTGAGTGCCTTCGGCTGGCTAGATTGGAAGAGTTGGTGAGTGACGGGTCTTGCAATTTATAGAGGGGACATGGATTATCTATAGACCAGCCATGGATTATCTATAGACTAGCCATGGATTATCTATAGACTAGCCATGGATTATCTATAGATTAGCCATGGATTATCTATAGAATAGCCATGGATTATCTATAGATTAGCCATGGATTATCTATAGAATAGCCATGGATTATCTATAGATTAGCCATGGATTATCTATAGAATAGCCATGGATTATCTATAGATTAGCCATGGATTATCTATAAAAAAGCCACGGATTATCTATCGAATAGACATGGATTATCTATCGAATAGCCAAGGATTATCTATCGAATAGCCATGGATTATCTATAGACTAGCAATGGATTATCTATAGACTAGCTATGGATTATCTATAGACTAGCCATGGATTATCTATAGACTAGCCATGGATTATCTATAGACTAGCCATGGATTATCTATCGAATAGCCATGGATTATCTATAGACTAGCCAAAGATTATCTATAGACTAGCCATGGGTTATCTATAGACTAGCCATGGATTATCTATCGAATAGCCATGGATTATCTATAGACTAGCAATGGATTATCTATAGACTAGCCATGGATTATCTATAGACTAGCCATGGATTATCTATCGAATAGCCATGGATTATCTATAGACTAGCCAAAGATTATCTATAGACTAGCCATGGATTATCTTTAGAATAGCCATGGATTATCTATCGAATAGCCATGGATTATCTATAGAATAGCCATGGATTATCTATAGAATAGCCATGGATTATCTATAGAGTACCCCTAGATCAGCAATAGAATTATCAAATAGCCACAGCCATAGCAAATTTTAGCTATTTGAATTATCTGAAACCCGATTATTTGAAAGTAAATTCCCCAAATTTAATCCTCAACTGCAGCAGCAGCAGCAGCCCGACCTGGAGTTCCGCTCGCTCGGTCACCTAGCTGACGCCTGCATGTCCATTGGCGACACCAACCAGGCCATGGAGCTGCGCGCTGAACAGCTTCAACTGGCCGGCAATCGGCCTCGCCTTCTGGTCGCCGCTCACGCCGGCCTCGGCGAGGCTCACAGTCGCCTTGGCAACCAACTGGCGGCTCTGCGGCATCACCAACAGGAGCTGGAGTTGGCCAAACAGCTCGTCGAGGAGGCTGTTAGGCAGAGCAGCGCCACCTACAGCTTGGAGCGCCAGTCCCAGTTGGGCGATTCTAAACTGACGCTGAGTCAGCCGCCGCTTGATCAGGCGCCCGTGTGTCAGGTGAGGATTTTTCTGTGTCAGATGGGCCTGTGTTTCTCTTGGTATGAATGCGAGGTCGTGGAATTTTTATTCGAGATCATTGTGTCTCTAGTCAAGGTCATTGAGTCTTATTTAGGCTCAGCGAGTCTTTAATAAAGCTTATCGAGTCTTTATTCAAGCTCAAAGAGTCTTTATTCAAGCTTTTGGGTCTTTATACAAGCTCATTGAGTCTTTATTCAAGCTCAAATAGTCTTTATTCAAGCTCTTGGGTCTTTATACAAGCTCATTGGGTCTTTATACAAACTCATTGAGTCTTTATACAAACTCATTGAGTCTTTATACAAACTCATTGATTCTTTATACAAACTCATTGAGTCTTTATACAAACTCATTGAGTCTTTATACAAACTCATTGAGTCTTTATTCAAGCTAATTGAGTCTTTATACAAACTCATAGAGTCTTTATTCAAGCTAATTGAGTCTTTATACAAACTCATAGAGTCTTTACTCAAGCTAATTGAGTCTTTATACAAACATATTAGTTCTTTATACAAACTCATTGAGTCTTTATACAAACTCATTGAGTCTTTATACAAACTCATTGAGTCTTTATTCAAGCTAATT
>CATNEM010000203.1:950000-1002500 GCA_950096795.1 Macrostomum cliftonense
CAACTCCCCTATTTGTCCTCATCTCCTCAACTCCCCTATTTTTCCTCATCTCCTCAACTCCCCTTTTCTCCTCATCTCCTCAACTCCCCTATTTGTCCTCATCTCCTCAACTCCCCTATTTGTCCTCATCTCCTCAACTCCCCTATTTATCCTCATCTCCTCAACTGCCCTATTTATCCTCATCTCCTCGAATCCCCTATTTGTCCTCATCTCCTCAACTCCCCTATTTGTCCTCATCTCCTCAACTCCCCTATTTGTCCTCATCTCCTCAACTCCCCTATTTGTCCTCATCTCCTCAACTCCCCTATTTGTCCTCATCTCCTCAACTCCCCTATTTGTCCTCATCTCCTCAACTCCCCTATTTGTCCTCATCTCCTCAACTCCCCTATTTGTCCTCATTTCTTAACTCCCCTATTTATCCTCATCTCCTCAACTCCCCTATTTGTCCTCATCTCCTCAACTCCCCTATTTGTCCTCATCTCCTCAACTCCCCTATTTGTCCTCATCTCCTCAACTCCCCTATTTTTCCTCATCTCCTCAACTCCCCTTTTCTCCTCATCTCCTCAACTCCCCTATTTGTCCTCATCTCCTCAACTCCCCTATTTTTCCTCATCTCCTCAACTCCCCTTTTCTCCTCATCTCCTCAACTCCCCTATTTGTCCTCATCTCCTCAACTCCCCTATTTGTCCTCATCTCCTCAACTCCCCTATTTATCCTCATCTCCTCAACGCCCTATTTCTCCCCATCCCTTCTAATCTTTATCTCCTCGAATCCCCTATTCATCCGCAGGGCCCGATGACCTACGAAGAGATGGTGCGGCTAGTCCGCGACTGCAACTCCAACCTGGTGTACTTCTCCCTGGCCGCCGGCTACCTGTACACCTGGCTGCTCACCCCGGCTGACGGTCTGGTGGCATTTCGCCAGACCGACGTCAACCAGCTGGATCCGGATTGCTTCGACTCGGCCGCTGACGACTCGCACAGCGTCGCCTCTGTGTCGGCTGGATTCTTTGCCGCTCCGGCTAGAGCTGCCGCTGCCGCTGCGGCCGCAGCTCCGTCTGCAGACACGTTGAGCCTGGCCTCTGGGCGCAGCGGCGCCAGCGGTGCCAGCGGCGGCGGCGGCGGCGGCAGCAGCGGAGCCCAGGGTCGGCGAGCTCTGAGTCACCTGTACACGGTGCTATTCGCCGAGTTGGAGCTGCACCTGTCGGATAGTCAGGGGTTGCAGCAGCAGCAGCAGCCAAATCTGATTATTGTGCCGCAGGGCGACCTGTATTTGGTGCCGTTCAGTCTGTTGAAACCGCCGAGTTCGACTGGACTGTCGGCGCTTGGTGATCGATTTAATATCAGCATTGCGCCCAGCCTGCACTGCCTGCTGCACTGCAGACAGCAGCTCTGGTCACAGCATCAGCGGTGAGGCATTCGATAGGTTTACTGATTGGTTTGTTTATCTAGGGGGGGGGGGGGGGGGCTCTAGAGAGATTTGCGGAAGATCACTAACTGAGGATCTTGGGATTTCAGTGGGAATTCTCAAAATGAAGATCTTTGAGATTTGAGTAAAATCCCAATATTGGGATCTTGGAGGTTACTAAAAAATCCTAGATTTGGGAGACTTACAAAGTCTCTAAATGAGGATCCTGAAGGTTATTTACAAATCCCAAGATGAGATCCTGAGGGTTATTTACAAATCCCAAGATGAGGATCCCGAAGGTTATTTACAAATCCCAAGATGAAGATCCTGAGGGTTAGTTACAAATCCTAAGATGAGGATCCTGAGGGTTATTTACAAATCCCAAGATGAGGATCCTGAGTGTTATTTACAAATCCCAAAATGAGGATCCTGAGGGTTATTTACAAATCCCAAGATGGGATCCTGAAGGTTATTTACAAATCCCAAGATGAGGATCCTGAGGGTTATTTACAAATCCCAAGATGAGGATCCTGAAAGTTATTTACAAATCCCAAGATTAGGATCCTGAAAGTTATTTACAAATCCCAAAATGAAGACCCTGAAGGTTATTTATAAATCCCAAGATGGGGATCCTGAAGGTTACGGGCGTATTTAGAAAGCGCATCCCAAGATGAGGATCTGGGAAGTTACTTAAAAATTAGAAAGTTTGCGAGGTATCCCAAGATCTAGATTTGGGAGATTACTAAAAAATTAGATTAGGATTTTGAGTCGAATTATCTCTGACAAGCCATAAATCAATGCCATCATTGCAGACCGTCCAAAGACGCCGCATCGGCCGAAGACCTCGTCGCCGACAATTCAGAAGCAGCGGCATGCTCTCTATCTGATCCCGAGTGCCAGCCGCATCGCCAGCTCCTGGTAGGCAATCCCTGGCTACCCAGAGGCCTTGCCGAGCGCTATTTCTGGTCGCAGTCGGCTCCGACAGCTGAGCAGGAGTGTCGCAGTCTCGCCGACTTGCTAGCCGCGTCGCCTCGGCCTCTAGTTGGACGTCAGGCTACTCGACGAGCGCTGTTGCAGCAGCTGATGGTTCAGCAGCAACAACAGCAGCAGCAGCAGCAAGATCAACAACACCCGATTGAACTGCTGCACTTTGCCACCAATGTCTCCTGGTCTCAAGCGTCTATTGTACTGTCGCCGCCTCTCCAACAACAACAACAACAACAACAACAACAACAACAACAACAACAACAACTGGTCGACGCCGGCTCCTCCCCCGTTGCACTATCTGACCTGTTGTTGACGCCTGAAGATCTCAGTTCGGTTCGTCTGCCCGACTGTCGTCTTGTTGTCATCAATTGCGGTCACGCCAGCTCCGCAGCAGCCGCCGCCACCGCAGGAGGTCAGGCTACATCAGACGGTCTGCAGACTCTCTGCCGAGCCTTCCTAGCCGCCGGAGTTCGCTGCTGCCTAGTCAGCCTCTGGCCGTCCCCGGACAAAGCGTCCCGCTGCCTATTGAAATCCCTCTATAGAGGTTTACTGCGCGATCAAACAGTTGGCCAGGCGCTTCGCAACGCTCAGGCCGAAGTTCGCGCCGAGATTAGCCAATCGCCGCAGTGCTGGGCCGGCTGGGCACTGATTGGCGACGCGTCGGTGAGATTGCGTAGGCGCAGTTTGGCTATCGCCAGATCTCTGTCCGGCCTGCTGGCTACAGGGATTAGTAGCGGACTCGGCTGCGGTGATCACGTGATTCGCAAAGAGGCGCTACGCATTCTGCTGCATCTTATTGAGAAATCTTTGCAGAGAATTGGCCAGGTGAGATATCGCTTTTTAATTTTTAAGAGTCTCTATGGGTGAGAGTCGCTAGGTATGAGAATCACATAGGATAAGAGCCACAAGGAGTTTGAGAAAAAGGAGTCACCAGAGGTGAGAGTCATGAGGGGTGAGAGTCATCAGGGGTGAGAGTCATCAGGGGTGAGAGTCACCAGGGTTGAGAGTCACTAGGGTTAAGAGTCACTAGGGTCGAGAGTCACTAGGGTCGAGAGTCACTAGGGTCGAGAGTCACTAGGGGTGAGAGTCACTAGAGTTGAGAGTCACCAAGGGTGAGAGTCACTAGAGGTGAGAGTCATCAGGGTTGAGAGTCACCAGGATTGAGAGTCACTAGGGTTAAGAGTCATTAGGGTCGAGAGTCACTAGGGGTGAGAGTCACTAGTGGTGAGAGTCACCAGGGTTGAGAGTCACTAGTGGTGAGAGTCACTAGGGGTGAGAGTCACTAGTGGTGAGAGTCACTAGGGGAACGCAGATGAACGAACCCTAATTTGTGCTTCGCCAGGGCTGCCGCACGCCGATGTACACCAGCGAACTAAGCATTGAAAAGAAAATCGGCAGCCAAGTGGCCAAAAATCGGCACTGGTTGAACCTGCTAGCGGCGCTCGGCTTCCGACGCGAGGCCCCAGCTAACAAGCTGATTGACAGCGTCATTTTAGGCGGCGCTTCCAATAACGACGACGCTGGCGGTGTGCTGTTTTTCCCCACACTGGATCCGGCTGAACGACTGGCTCAAACGTCGGCCTGCCTGATGGCCCTGCTGGGCCTGCCGGACCGCTCCCTGGGCGCGCTGACCCGCCTGCTGGTCGCTTCATCGGCTCAACAGCTTCAACAACTGGTCGACTTGCTGCTCAGTAGCAGCAGCGGTAGTTCAGCGCCTGCTGCAACGTCGGCAGCAACGTCATCAACGATGCCAAGAACGTCGACCGCGATGGAGCTCCGCGTCCCAGTCCGACTGTGGCGCGGCTCCGACGGCTGTCACGAACTATTATCCTCAATCGGTTTCGACCTGCTGGAAGTTGGCCAACAGTTTGTGCTGCTGCAGCTGAACGGAGCGGGCAGGCAGCAGGCTTGGCGACTGTTGCAGTCGGCCGCCACGGCTCTCCTAGGCCTTCAGGACGTGGCCAATGCGCCGCCTGTGCATCAGCTGGTCGAGTCTTCGTCGTCTAACAGCAGCTCGAAATTCGGCGCCGCCAGCGCTGCCTCTGACTCGCAGGAGTCGCTAATTAGCCTGCACTCTGGCCAGTTCCTGTCGCTGCCTACTAATGAACTTTTGTTGCCTAGCGACAATGACGCCGAACAACTAGCGCAGCCGCTTCCGCCTCCGCCGCCACCCGGATTTCGTAGGCCATCGCAGGAAAGCGATCTGGACATTGGCAAGGATGTTCAGCAGCAGCAGCAGCAGCCGGTTCAAAAGTTAACTCAACCAGCCGCAGCGGCGTCATTGAAACCGTCGTCAATCGGCAACAAATTGCCATGGCAACCAATTGAAGGTCAGACATTAAAACAATTAATCTACGGAGACGAGCACCTGCAGAAGCAGCAGCAGCAGCAACTTGTAGCCGAAGACGCCATCTACGAGCCGAACCTGTCAACCATAACTGAAGTGTCGGACAGCGAGCTGTCAGCCATGTCGCTGCCGCCGCGTGTCGGCGCCGCCGACGCCTCCTTGATTAGGCATCAATCGAAACTCGGCTACGCCGGAGCCAATAGTCGTGTTCTGGACGCTCTGGAAGAGGGCACAGGGGCCGAGGCTGCTGCCGCTGCCACAGTGACGCAGCGACACCAGCAGCAGCAGCAGCAGCAGCAGACTCCAACCAGACTGTCTATGGTGGCCGGCGCCGAGTCCACAGTCAGCGGCAGCAGCGGCTACAGCAGCACCAGAGATGGTAGGCCGGCGCTGCCGCCGCCTCATCACCCGCAGCAGCAGCAGCATCAGCAGCAGCATCAGCTGACTGAACGGGATATTGAACGGCTGACTAGGATTAGCGTCGAGCCGACCATCGCTTTGGCTGCGGGCGGCGGCGTTGGCAGCGGCAGTCAGCAGCCGACGGCGGCGGCGGCAGGCGCCTGGTATCGGACAGCCGACGAGGATGCCGGATCGTCGCAGTGCTGACTGCCTAACTGATTGATTGATCGATGATGATCTTTTTGACGGGTTGATTGATTGATTGTTCTGTTGATTTGACGGGTTGATTGGTTGATTGATCTTTTTGATTTGACAGATTGATTGATTGATCTTTTCATTTGACAGGTTGATTGATTGATCTTTTGATTGACAGGTTGATGGAACGATCGCACCAATAGCCTGTTTCATTTCAAGATCTTACCTTAATTCATTGCAGTTTTTTTTGCTTCCTTTCTGGCAATCATACACGGTAAAATTTCGCAGTAAAAAATCCATTTTGAATGAGTTAATTATTCAGACTGAACTCAATTTTGTTACCTGCGAAGCGACACATGAAAGACAGTTAAAGCACCATTATTTCAACTCATTGGTCGATCTCGCTATACAAATGTATTATTGTACATTATTTAAATTGCCCTTGAAGCTTTTACTAGTCTTTGTTTGCTCTTAATTTGTTAACAATTTTTCAACTAATCAGCTGAACTACTCAGCTGATAAATGTCTCCTCTGCCTTACATAATGATATGCTTGCTTGTCTACAAAACATGACTGCTGCGTGCTATCTTTGCTACTTACTTTACTAAGTAGTATATACTTTTTAATGACCTCGGACGATTTTTTTAAAAGGAATCATCAACGCAACTGTTATTTTGGCCCGCTCATCGCTGCTTTTCTCTCGGTTTCATATGACCACCATGATGTTCAACAGTCATTAACACTTCATTTGCTGCTATTCGTGTCAATTGTCCAAATTGCTGAATCTCGTTTTGTGCTTTACGGATCAAATCGTGTGTTTTTCTACACACACACGTTAACTGCTTATTGGCTAAGAGGAAAATTTTTGGAAAAAAAAATTACAAAAAAACCTTTAACTCGATCGTAGAATTGCGTTACATTGTATAGAAGATTTTCTATAGCTACTGTTGAAAACAAAAACTATTGGCCTTCTCAAGTCTTAGTTACTACACGGTTATATTATTCAATTCTATTATTTGTATTAGAAGTTTACAAAAATGCTAACGAAAGCTATTTCAGGCGAAATAATAATGCGTTAAGCAAAGTGCTTGTATGTATTTAAACGTCCATAAGTCCTACCATACGCCATCTGTAAAGAATACTGAGCTGAAACTGTTTGTAAAATGCACTTTAGTTGACTTTTTACGGTCAGCTTATTGAGTTTTTGTGCAGTCCAGAGCCGTGACTATTGCTTTCGCTATGTTGCAACGTTGCAATTGAACGCTTCATTCTTCATCTGTTTCGGCTGCACTTTCATCAAACAGTGAGCGGCTGAATACAAAAATGAGTTGAAAAACAAAGGCTATTACGTCATAGTATACATGTAAATTGGATAAATAAACACACTACTCAGCTTACAGAAATTTCGGTGTGCGAAGCACTTTAAATCCGTGGCCCAGTTTAGGGAAGACGCAGTCTAGAAAAAAGTACAGATGACCGACCAAAATACCTGACGGGTGGCCACGGGCAATGTTATCATTAGGGCTACCAATTTGGCAAAATCTGATTAACCGACTGATTATATCAAATCAACAATCCACAACCCCTTATTGGTATCAGAGACCAGGTTGATCAAATTAGAGCAACAATCAATTGACTCTACCCAGCAGGTGTGAAATAAACACCAACTTATCCAGCAGAGGTGTGAAAAACACTGACTCACAATTACGAGAAAAGTCAAAACAACAATCTATCTAACTGGTTCAGCACAGGTGTGAAGAAAAATTAACTCACAACAATTAAATCAGAGCAACCATCGTGGTCAAAATTAGATTGAACAACGAACTAAAAATCAGATTCAACTGATTTTCAAAAAATTTGATTCAACCACACTAAGGGACTAATCTATATTACTGTAAGTAATTTCGTGCAAAGCTTTATAAATTATGAGTGCAAACATATCCTCACCAAGAAGGTTAGCCTCGGAAGCCGGAGTGCTTAAAACCATGGATGCTAGCAGTAAAATCGGTGGTAGAAATAGTGCCGGAACGGCTACTAGGCCAAACAATTGAACTGGCAGGTACCAGCGATGTCGGCACCATAAGTAAAGAATCGACATTACAAATGCTTGGCCAAGAAAGGTTGAGCCAATGAAACAATTGGCCAACTGAAAATGTATGTATAGAATAGTTATATTATATACGAAAATAAAATAAACAGTAAGCCTACTTTCTCGTGACCTCGAGAAAGGTTTTCAGTAGCAATAAATTTGCGCAATAAGTTTGACAAATCCTTACTAGAATGGAGAAGCCATTAAAGGCTAACATAATTAATAAATCGCCAGTTCGACAGCGAAATAGGTCGTCCTCTAACAAGCGAAAGCAGCGGTACACGGCCAAAATTCGAAAGAAATACACAAAGTTGAGCTTTCCAAGAAATAGAAAGCTTGTTATTGGGCGCCAAATCTAAAAATATTAAAAAAAGGATCTTAAAGTCTATTATAAAAAATCCAAGAATTCTTAAATCAATCAGTTAGAAATGTTACTTCGATTTTAAAATTCTAATTTGTTATGATTAATTATGATTTATTAATAAGATTAATTTTCCTTTAATCTTTTACTTTGTCCATGCTGCACTATTTTGGTAAAAATATTGACCAAAATTACATATAGCTACTTATTGTATCTGATAAGGATAAGGAAGCAAAAATTTCCCTTTTTATTGCCAGATTTTAAACTGCTTGTTTATTTTTTTATAAAATTTTGAATAAAAAATCTATGAATCTCGATTATTGACTAGATTACAAAAGCTGTCCTGTAAAATAAAAATTTTGCAGAAAGCTGAAAAAAACTGAAAAAAGTTCCTTTTTTGCATCAGCTTTAGCAACTTACCTGCATTTTTGTTATCATTGGCTTTGGATTGTAGTAAAGTTGATAAGGAGCAACAAAATCCAGGTACTGAAAATAAGGTAATCTGGAATTAGAATTACTTATTGAATTTTCCATTTTAAATTAGATAAGATGCGCATATAACAACAATTTAACTTACGACAGCAAGTGATGTTAAGAAGCATGCTGTGCAGTAGCTCCTTGTTACGATTGGAATACGTTTGTAGTCATCAAGTATGATATCGATAATCATTTTATACTGAAATATTTTAATAGTGAATACGCATAAACTAAGAGCTTCTTCGTTAGATTTGAAAATGCTTTGAAATTGATTAGCGATAATACAGTGTCAAATTTGAATTCGTTCACTATTCACTATCGCTCTTATTTACGCATTGCATTTTTACGACCGGCGACCGACAGAACGAAAATGAGGATGAAACGCTGCGCGATTAGTTCACGCTCAAAATTTTGCCCAAAGTTTATTTCAAATATAATTTGAGAAAATATGACTCGCGACATATTGGCAGTGTGGACGTTCTTTTCGCTTGTTAGAGGGCGACCCATCTCGCTGTCGAACTAGTGATCAGTTGTTTACACCTGCTTTTAATAAACGTAAATTTCATTAGTTATGCTATAAATCTAGTCTCCAGGTTAAAAAAACTGATGCTGATAAAAAGTCGGAACAGATTTGAGCTGCAAAATTGCCGTTGCTGAATTGCGTTCCGAGAAAATGTAATGATTATTTACAACCTGTAGACATGTAGCTCGTACAGTATATGTAGCTAGACTGATGGACCCGATTAGAAAAAAGTGAAATATTTTTTTCTTATTCACCCTCAAAACAGTAGGCGGTCCAACAACAGGTATTTACGCAGTAATATCACCAATACTTGAATTGGAAGTGGAAAAATCTTCCAAGCTGCAACACTTTTATTGCAAAGTCATAGACTCTCCCCAGCACTTGCATGCTTTTGAGTGGCAGCTTGATCCCACATAAACATCAGAAACTTGCTGCTTTCTGTCTTGGTTAGGCGTAGAAGCCCAAAGATACATGTGTGTTTTTCCCAAAATTCCTTACGATGACAGACTTTGTCCACCATGTCAAGGATACACAGAAAACGAAGTCAATGTCTGTTCGATTGTCCAGACAAAAATTTAAATGTGGTGAGGGACGATTTGCAAAGAATGCTGGCAAACAAAGTACAGAATTTCTACATAGTTCTGACTTGCAGACGCAAAAATATTGCGAAAATCTTCTATGTAATCAGATGATATTTTTTCCATCCGCGTTAAGAAGCTCTTTGTTTTTCTCTAGAACATCTTCAAACTTTCGGTTGGAACTTGCGAAACAGTCGTTATTCTTCAGTTTGATCTTCATTTTAAGGTAATAAAACTTCAAAAAGGCGGTCTGGATGATAGCTCTAATACACGTACAGATCATCGAAGTCGAAGAATATTCGGTCCCTGCTCGATCTCCGAGGTAATACGCTCGCTGAAGAACCCTAAATAGTCTGCTCACCAGCATAGTCTAAAAAACCGATTCCCCTGCTCTCGCATCTGTTCTCTGCAAGTTGTACGTAGCAAGGGATTGCAACATGCCAACAATCGCATTGCATAATTCATGACAACAAACTTATCTATACGAGCTAGCTAACAGATTAGTGCCATAAGCAATTTTGTTAATGTTTCCGGACTAAACTAAACAAAATAGTAACTCGTGATGCTTGATTCATACCGGTCATTAATCACGGTATGGCAGTTTTTCATAATAAATCATCTACCTAGCTTTGAGCTTAGTTGCGTCACTTTATAGTGAAACTGCATGCATCTCAACAGGACGATTATCTGTCTGTAGATTTGTTTGGCTTGAAATAAATTTGAGGGATGACCATTACAAAGCGAAAACCTACCATAAGCACCTCAGTATTCTCATCTCTAAAAACTAAAACAAAAAATATTTAGTTTAAAGGAGTCGCAGCACCATGAAATAAAATCAATGGTTAAAAAAGCACCGTGGGAAATTCTACATTCAAACTAAGCTGCTGAATGACATCTAAATACTTTCGTTTATCCCAATCAAATTTTGGACTTTAGCAGCTGGCACTGCTTGGCATTGCTTAGCTTCCTTAAACTCAATATCTGTTGAATTTGCCATTCCATCCTGTCACTCAAAAAATTTTTTATCCTCCTTTATTTAACACCTGTCTATTATATTCAGTTGATAAAATTTGTGATCAAGAGCTTAAGAAATATTTTTCAAATTGATGTTTGTTTCAACTCTGCTTCCGCAGTATGATTTTTTGCGTTTGAATCATTCACAATCCATTTGAATGATTGCTGGTTATTGAATTTTCAAGAGAACTACAATCTTTGTAGGAAACTGATCATAATTTACATTTCGGATTATCGAGATATTAGAGTTGGATAGAGGGGTTAGCCAGAGCTGTCACTTGCTCAGCAGCAGAGCCAATCGGAATGGCTTCTCACTGAAGCTGAAATCATATAAACTGAAACTTCCCAATAGCACACTCATCGCAGCAGTACGTTTTCATGCCAAATATTTTTCAGGTAAGTCATTTCCTTTTCCTAAGCGATTTTTTATTTCTACACAGTCTAGCCCTAGAGAGAAACTATAACATTAAAATCCCAGCTTCTTCCGGAAAATTTAAAAAAAAATTTATCAGTCCATCAAAACACTCGACTGAAATCAGAAAAAATACTCTTAAATTCAAGAAAAATAGAGTAATCTGATTGACTCAATACGACGCAAGTTTATTCGCAAACTGTACTCGTATCATTTTTCATCTAAACAAAAATGCAGACAAATACAAATTCTCTCGCCACGATGAAGCTGACAGCTGAGAAATCTGAGCTGAAGCGGCTCCTTCTGTGCCTCCTGCTGCTCGGTGAGTCTTATTGAAAGTTTGAGGCAAATATTATGACGAAAAGTTAACGGGATCATCAGGATATTTCACTCGTAAATATTGAAATTTTAAAGGCCTAAACTTTAGTTTGCCAAAAACTTAAGCTTAGCTCCACGTAAAGTGATCTTTTTTCGACATCTTCTTCAGAGATTTGTAATCTGAAATGTCCCTGTCCCAAGATGTCTACATGTAGTTGACCTAGGCGTTTGAGGGCTCCGAGTGCCAATGTGACCACCGTGGGAATTAACGAGGCTGGCAGGATGATGGCAACCGCTTTGACAGACGGGTCAAAAGTTAGCGAGCTCCAGAAGTCCGTCGGCGGTGGGGTGAAGGCGACGAGGGCGGCGAAGGTCGGCACCAGGTCGACGAATTTGGCTGAGAGCCATAGTGGTAAGAGTAGGATCAAAGGTAGTTGACCAGTGTTGGCTGTGGTCACGGTCGCCTGGTTGGGGTCGCCGGTAGACGGTTCTCCGGAAGGAGGGTCGTTGGAATCCAGTTGCCAGTGCGACACGCTGACCAGGGTGGAGTCCAGGTTGTCCAGGTCGCAGTTGTCGATGACGAGCTGGGGCGGCGATGAGCTCGGTGCCCCGGAGGGGCGGGGGTGGAAACGTGGGGGGTTCTGTTAGGCCCTGTGTGGGGTGGAGTGGATGAAATGGGTGGGCCCGTTTGGGTCAGGTTGGGGACGGGTGGGTCCGTTTGGGCCTGGCTGGGGACGGGTGGGCCCGTTGGGGGCTGGGGGTGGCGGGGTCGCCTGGACCCCGCTTCCCGAAGAAGCAGCAGTCTGGTGGGTGGGGGCGGGCTTTGGGTGGGGTGGCAATGGGCAGGTGAAAAGGTGAGTCAATGGGGGCGCGTTTGCGCGAGGCGGTGGGAGCCGGGGAGGAGATGTTGCGGAAGGTGAGATTGACCCGCAGCGACTCACATGAGGGTTCCGGAGGTGAGAAGTGTAGGTAGCGTCGCTGGGTGGCGCCTTCCATGATGAGGAGGTCACTATGGCCAAGATTGATGGAGAATCGTGCCTCCGAGTCGCCTTTGGCTTTTAAGAGGAAGCGCCGGGTGGCGCCGAAGGAGTTCAAGTCGGGGAGGTCCGGGAACTTCTTCAGTAGACTGTATTTTATGTTGTCGATTTCGAAGGGCCAGGGATGAGCGTCTATCTTGGAACCGCCGTAGGAGTAGGACGGGCCGCACCAGAAGATACGGCGGGGTTTCTGGCCGGCCGTTCGAGTAGTGCGTGAAGGCCCTGGGGAGGAACGTGCTGATCAGGACGTCCAGGAAGGAGTCAGCCTCCTGGGAGTTGAAGGCCGCCGGGTGATGGACGATGATACAGTCATTTTCCGTTGCGCACGGCGGGGAGGATTTGACGGTGGTGGCATTGGCACGGGCGGCGGGGCGATCGTATGAGCAGACGAGGTTGATGTCGTTGTCGCGGCTGTCGACGTCGGTGGAGCCGTGTTGGTCGACGATGGGGGTTGCGGGCAGGGGTCCGTGATTTCCATCAGGGATGGGTCGCGGGTCCTGATGGAGCGGACTTCGCTCCGGAACGCCTGTATGGTGGCATGCTCGAGGCGGAGGTGCGGACGAAGATCCCGAATGGCTATCTCGGCGAGGCGGTCGAGGTCCTCCCCGTCCAGGGGGAAGAGCTGATGGCCTCCAGAGAGCACTGTCCCGAGGACCGGTAGTGCGAGAGTGACCGGTCCACCAGGTCGATGAAGAAGGATGTGATCTTCTGGCTGGTGTCGGTTAGAAAAGAGGCGGGTGCCAGTGCGGGCCTGAAGGAGCGGCAGCACTCTTTGAAGGCCGCCGCCATGCTGCGGTAGGGGAAGCGAGACGGGATCGAACTTTTTAAGAGGATGGATTCATGATGGCGGCAGCGGAGGACGCGTTGAAGCTGATGTAGGATCGGTTTCTCCTGTTCGGAAAGTTCGGGTAGGAGCTGATGTAGGATCGGTTTCTCCTGTTCGGAAAGTTCGGGTAGGAGCTGATGTAGGATCGGTTTCTCCTGTTCGGAAAGTTCGGGTAGGAGCTGATGTAGGATCGGTTTCTCCTGTTCGGAAAGTTCGGGTAGGAGCTGATGTAGGATCGGTTTCTCCTGTTCGGAAAGTTCGGGTAGGAGCTGATGTAGGATCGGTTTCTCCTGTTCGGAAAGTTCGGGTAGGAGCTGATGTAGGATCGGTTTCTCCTGTTCGGAAAGTTCGGGTAGGAGCTGATGTAGGATCGGTTTCTCCTGTTCGGAAAGTTCGGGTAGGAGCTGATGTAGGATCGGTTTCTCCTGTTCGGAAAGTTCGGGTAGGAGCTGATGTAGGATCGGTTTCTCCTGTTCGGAAAGTTCGGGTAGGAGCTGATGTAGGATCGGTTTCTCCTGTTCGGAAAGTTCGGGTAGGAGCTGATGTAGGATCGGTTTCTCCTGTTCGGAAAGTTCGGGTAGGAGCTGATGTAGGATCGGTTTCTCCTGTTCGGAAAGTTCGGGTAGGAGCTGATGTAGGATCGGTTTCTCCTGTTCGGAAAGTTCGGGTAGGAGCTGATGTAGGATCGGTTTCTCCTGTTCGGAAAGTTCGGGTAGGAGCTGATGTAGGATCGGTTTCTCCTGTTCGGAAAGTTCGGGTAGTCTGTCCGTAGGTTAATCTGCTGAGGTTCTGTTGGAGAATGCTGTTTTTTATCCGGAGAAGCTGAGGCCAAGGAGTTCCGAGTGTTCCAAGGTCCAGGCTCACCAGCGGTATTGGACCTGTAGGACTTTGATGGTGTGGCCGGGTCTCGGGATGGTAGGCTAGATTCAAGAGGCTGGGAACGGTACTTCCAGCAGCGAAGTGACCGAAGGGGACTCTTCTGCTTTGGGGCTTTGGCCCCAGAATTGAATTTGGCACTCCAGGCCGTTGGCAAAGGATTAAGGCAGACTTTGACAAACAAAAAGTTCTAGTTAATTACAAGAGTCGAGTTATCGATAAATTTATTGAGAATGCGACCGGTTTCGAGCCTCTGGCTCTTCGTCAGGCAGAATAGTTCAATAAATAACAAGAGTAAAAAATAAAAGTTTTAATTATTGGGGGGTTGGTGTTTGGCAGACTCGACTTAGGGGGTCGGCGGCTAGGTTTGGGGTGGTGGGTGGGCACAGAGCGGAGAAAACAAAATCAATGAATGAAAGCTTGGAGTGTAGGTGCAACTTGGCTTGGTGGACTCGTAAAGGCTGTACACGTGAAGAAATATCAGTTTGGCTGATAAAATCAGGACCAAAGTCTTTGGGGTGGGGGTGCAGTTCTGATTGGTTGGGGGGGGGGGGGGGTTATTAGTTTAATTTGAATGCGCCCGTGTGGAGTGTAAAAGGCCCGGCACATTGGAGACAGAGAAGGAATTGGGTTAAAAAAATCACTGCGTAGCATTGGAGAGCGTCGACGAAGACAACATCAAAATAAAACAAAAGTACAAATTCAAGTGATGCGAGACGAGCATCAATATAATATGGTAAGTTAAAACATCGCATTCGTGATAAAAGATAAATATAGGGTTGGATTAACAGTAGTGGTGTAAGTTAGGTTAGGTCCAGGCAAAGCGAGACGAGCACAGGACTAAGCGTAGCGTTGGGATTGATGTTCACCAGTGCTCCATGAACGTGGGGGCAGCTGGGGGAGTGGGTGGTCCTGTGGTAGGAGTACCCAGGTGGGTTGTGGTCCAGAGTGGGCTCGTGTAAGTGCCAGTGGGGACAGTTAGGGACGGGTGGGAACGGGCAATATCGGGGTTCTGTCACTGCGGACGCTCATCTATTTCAGGCTAGTCACGAGATAGCGGATCCTTTCGTGAGGCAAGTGCGACTAGAGTATGTAGTCAGTCACCATGCGAGTTGGCGTGTCACTGTGCGTGAGATCGAGGCGCCTATGTCCGAGGACGAGGAGTGGGATCCGGAGGCGGAGCGCGGAGGAGCTTGCGCTCATGGTATCTGTGAAAGCCGCCGAGGAGCAGCTGGAGGAGGTCCCGGCTGTTAGTGATTCGGTCGAAGCGGTTGGTGAGGAGGATGCGGAGTTCGGTCAGAGCGGGTCCACCAGTTCGGAAATTACGGAAGGGGACTCTGGGCCGGAGGGTTAGTTGGAAGAGGTCGTGCGTCACGTCGTGCCCTGATACGTTGGCCTCCCCCCGCGGTGCAGCGGTATCGGCCTGGGCGGAGGCGTCTTCGCAAGCTACTGAGGCGTTGGGCAGCCGCTCGAGAGGGTCTTGAGGAGGCCTCGAAAGACGAGAATGTGGAGCGTTATTACCATATCTGTCCGATCAGAGGTTTGGACGAGTGGTGTCTTGCGTAATACTACCCTTAACTCAATAGACTGCTGAGAATGGACCTCTAAGAGAGTTTTTGGAATGTTATTGCTATTTGATGTGTTAATAAATCAATGAAAAGGAATAATATTATTGCCGGTCCTGACGTTATGTTTTTTGGCTTCATCCTTTGATGGGGGAGTGAAGGGAGGGTCCGAGGGTGTAGAGGTGGATACCCTGAGAGTCATCCGGAGGTCCCGACACCCAAGCCTTACCTTTGGGACCGAAGTACCAGGCGCGCGCTCTCTCCTAGGAGGATGGCCCCGGCCGAGTCAGGGTTAAAGGGCAGGGTTAGGGTTAGGTTTAGGGAAGGAAAAATGTAACAAACCGTTAACATATCGTGGCCCTTGGTTTGAGACCACGATAGAGGTTTACCGGTTGAGTAACCCTCGCTTGTCCCCTCGCCCCCCTGGTAGCGCTGGGCTCAGCCGCAGACTCCAGCCACATCGCCGAACGCGGCTACACCCTGGTGACAAGCGGCTCACTCTATGTCACCGATTTAATCAGCACGGAGATGCTCGGCGGCATCTTCGTGCACTCGGACCGTCACTGCGTGGCCGTGTGCCAGAGCAACGCCTGCACCGCCGCCTTGGCTAAGGACACAACGGACGGTCGCTGCGAGTGCCGGCAACTCATCGTCAATCCGATTAGCTCGCCGGGTCCGTGGCCTCGGAGCTTCGTTGCTAGGGAGCTGCGGTCTGAAGACGGGTGGCGGCTCTGGAAGGCTGACAGCTTCGAGCAGCTGGTGTCGAATGAACGTCTCACCCTGAGTCGGGTGTTCGTGAGTAAGTCTGGCTGAATAATTTAAAAATGTTTCCACCTTTCGACACATCCGAGGGCTATTCCGACGGGTAATGGGTCTCAGCTGGGCACAAATTGTCTTCTAGGGCCTGGGGCTCGAACCCACTAAAGCCTAAAGCAGACGCCCTAGCCACACTAGGCTACAATTAGGAACTCCTCTGGCTACCTTCCAAAGTTTTATTCTCTCAGAATTAATGCCAACCGCTGTACTTTCTACTAACAGTAAAGCATAACAAAATCTACACCTATCTATATTAGAGGGCGAGTGGCTCGGCGGTCTAGCGCGTCTGCCTTGTGTGCCACTGGTCCAGGTTCGACCCCGCGTTGTAGGTCGTTTATTTTCCCTAGCGCGGTTTCGTGTGCAGGGTCACATTAATTTGGGGCCTTGTGCACGAATTGGTTGGGCTATGCACCAGTTGCGCAGTTTACGCCCATGAGGGCAACCCCCCAAGGCATAGAGAGTGCACATTCCTGGAACCGCCGCTTGTACACCCCATGTGAGTGCGTGACTGGGTGTCGGCCTCTGTGTATGTCAATGCCTGCATACCGTATTTAGTGTGTCTGAACGCGCTTCAGGAGTCAGCGCAATGGACAGTCATGCCCAGTCGCTGGTTGTGAAACGATGTCGCTTTAAGCATCAAAGTGCCTACTGCCCTCCTGCAGATTTAGCTTAAGCTATCTATATTGATATCTTCCGAAATTCCAGACACCAGCACCGGCGCAACGGGCTCCATCCAGACTATCCGCATCAACATCACCGGCTGCTACCGACTGACCGCAGCGGGCGCCAGCGGCGGATTCAGCCAGATCTCCGCCGAGGGTCAGTGGTCGGGCGGACGAGGCGCCAACGTGAGCGGCGTCTTCCGCTTGTCGGCGGGCAGTCAGCTGGCTGTGGTGGTTGGCCAGACCGGCACGGACGCTCAGCAGGACAGTAAGTACACAGGCGGCGGCGGCGGAGGCGGCAGCTTCGTATACATCGTTGCCAATAGCAATGGCTCAGCTGATCAGCTGTTGATGGCGGCTGGCGGAGGCGGTGGAGGTGGCCGACATGTGAAGGGTGAGAGCGGCCGAAATGCTTCGTTGATACTCTGTTAGTGATGCTTTCCTTGGTTACTATAGTCTATCTAATCTTATCTAAAGCGATTATTAACTGCTAGTGGCTGGCTTGCTGTAGGGACTCAAGTAGTAAATGTAGCTGACGAATTTATTCGAACACGTAGAGTCTCTGGTCTGCACAAGAAATTTTGTGATTCTGTACTTGAGACCTATCGTGGATTACATGGTGAATCGTTTAAGGGTTTTGGTTTGAAAATTTTAGGCCAGACACGTGACTTATAAAACTGGCTGGCTGCTAAAAAGAGGATTTTAGCGGACTTTTGAATGATTGGCTCATGCTTTCAGTGCGTTCAGTGCAAGGAGTTGTAGCTTAGTTGGCAAGGGCGCCTGTCTTATGACCGGAAGGTCGTGGGTTCGAGTCCCGGCCCTAGAAGACAGTTTGTGCCCTTAAGCAAGACACTTAATCCTGCATTGCTTGAGTCCACCCAGCTGAGATTGGGTACCAGTTTGAGCTGGGTAAATTTAGTGTGGCTGTTGCGGCCCCTCCAGCCCGTCAGGACTGAGCAGTTGTACACAGCACTCGGATGCGCCGCGAAACTAGTTGCGGCTGCCCCTTGGGCTGTACATTTGATCGAAAGGTCGGGTGTCTAAATTTATTTTATTATTATTTCAGTGGGTTTTTGGTGATTCAAGAAAAAAAGATTTATTCAGATTATATGCTCTTTATACTACTATAGTACTCTTAAAAGTAGTACCATCTCTAGCTAAATCTAAGCTAAATCTGCAGGAGGGCTGTAGGCACTTTGACGCTTAAAGCGACATCGTCCCACAACCAGCGACTGGGCATGACTGTCCATTGCGCTGACTCCTGAAGCGCGTTCAGTCACACTAAATACGGTATGCAGGCATAGACACAAACACAAGCCGGCATCCAGGCACGCACTCACATAGGGTGTACAAGCGGTGGTTCCAGCTATGTACGGTACACTCTCTATGCCTTGGGGGGTCGCCCTCATGGGCGTAAATTGCACAACTGGCCCATAGCCCAACCAATTCGTGCACAAGGCCCCAAATTAATGTGACCCTGCACACGAAACCGCGCTAGGGGAAATAGCCAACCTACAACGCGGGGTCGAACCTGGACCAGTGGCACACAAGGCAGACGCGCTAGACCGCCGAGCCACTCGCCCCCCTGTAGTACCATCTCAAGCAGAGTGCTACTTTAGCTCAAGGCCTACCCTACTTTAAAACTGACTCTGTACGAATCCCACCAAGGCATTGACGGCCAATCTGGCACCTCTGGTAGCGACTCCCGCGGCACCGCTGGCAACGTTGAACAGTTCGGCTCTGGCGGCGACGGCGGACAGGGCGGCCTCAGCCTCACCGACGCCTCCGGCAACGCGGGTGGCGCCGGAGCCGGCTGGCTCAGCGCCGGCCGCGTCACCGGGGCCCGGCCGGGCAGCTCGGACGGCGTCGGCGGCTTCGGCGGCGGCGGCGGAGCCGCTCAGAACTACGGAGCGTCTGGAGGCTTCTTCTGCGGCGGCTTCGGCGTTGTCGGCCAAGGCAAGCCGCGGCGGCGACTGCCTGGACGCGTTAAGTTGCAGCTGCTGCGGATGCCACCCGACGGCTGCGGCTGACCGGCTGCGGCAAACAGCCAGATGACTGGTCGAGCTGAACTACTGAATATAAGTAGTCAGTGCAGCAACTGCAGGCTTTTCAAAACTGCGTTAATTGTGACGGCCTACACGAAGCCGAATAAAATGCCTTCTGCTAAGGTTACTGTGAATTATTTAAACTTAAGAATTTACTATTAGTTACACACAGGTCTCTAGACAAGATACTGCAGCAGCTAGTGCTGAATATTTTTGTTTTTTTCTGTGCCCATAGCGCAACAGATGCTTCTAAAATTAGACTTTAATTCGTTTTGGCTAAAAGGCTCCTAGAAATACTCTTTGAAAGCATACAATTCTATTTACAAAGTAGTAACGGGTAAAAACTTGAGTTAGTTTTCAATTTGACTCTACCCATCAAAAAGGCACCTCTTTTTCCCTTGACGCATATAATACAGTCTTCGTTAATCCTATGTTCTTGATGCTTTGTAGTCGAAGTTAATTTATAAATTTCATTTATTTGATAAAAATGCTTAAACAGAAACGTACTTTTAGCATCGGAAAAAACCTCGTTTCGTCAGTGAATTTCCACTGAATTTTTTAAACTAAGGTAACTAGGGACTCAAAATCAACGCTATGTAGCATCTTGGACCGGACTTGTGTAAGTGAGAAAATAAGGTCTGGTCAAGGGGGCGAGTGGCTCGGCGGTCTAGCGCGTCTGCCTTGTGTGCCAATGGTCCAGGTTCGACCCTGCGTTGTACGAGCTTAGGTAAGCTATTTTCCCTAGCGCGATTTCGCGTGCAGGGTCACATTAATTTGGGGCCTTGTGCACGAGCTGGTTGGGCTATGGGCCAGTTGCGCAATTTACGCCCATGAGGGCAACCCCCAAGGCATAGAGAGTGTACATTCCTGGAACCGCCGCTTGTACAATGTGAGTGCGTGACTGGGTGCCGGCCTGTGTGTGTCTATGCTTTGAGCGTCAAAGTGCCTGCAGCCCTCCTGCAGATTTAGCTTAATCTTTTTGTAAAGTCCGATCATTATTAGAAAATTAAATTGAATGACTATCATTACCATTTGCTTCAAGTTGCTAATGTTTCCGAGGATTCCAAAATTATTTAAGCTTTTTATTTGTATAGGCTATTTACTATAGTAAATGAAATACGCAAGTACATGTATAGCTTTGGACCACTGTTATAGTTTTTAAACATGGATGATTTATCTATACGGAAGCTAAAACCTATGCAGTTCTGCTTCGAATATGCTATTAACTAAAGACAATTCGTTTTTATTTGCATTCACCTCGTAAAAACTTGGTGATTTAAATGTAACAATCAATCGCGAACTTCGCCACGCTCCACCAAGAAATTCATCCGCTTTCGAAAATGCCGCAGCCTTCGCGACTGCCGACGGCCATCCCACATCGATCTCCGACTGTCATGACGCCGCCGCCGTCGTCTGCTTTGCCCCCCAGACGTAGCACCGGGCATATCGTAGCTACGCTGGCACATCTCCATGGGCAGAATTTTAATATCCTGTTTAGTTCGACAGGCGGTCCGCCGCAGCTCGCACTCCGAGTCGTGGATCCGACCGTCGCTGCCGCATGCGCTGGTGACGCCGGGCCCGTACAGGCAGCTGGTCGGGCAGTGGCACTGCGGCTCGCCGCGGGCATTCACCCGACACAGACTGTAGTAGGGACACGAGAAACTTCGACAGGGATTGCAGCTGCTCCGCTCGCTAACTCGAATGTCGCGTCCAAGCTCGAAAGCTCGTCGACGCAGGTGACAGTCGGATTTGTACGTGACGCCGTCCGTGCCGCACACCTGGGCGCTGAACTCGCCACCGGCGGCGGCCAGGATGACGGCCAGTAGCCAGCGATCACCGGCCGGCTCCGCGTCGTCTGGCGACTCCGACCAGAGACACTCGGGCTTGTCGCAGACAAACCGGCCGCTGTAACTGATCTGATGATGCGACATCGGCTTCTCAACGATTCGAACTCGGCAGACGCCGCCGAATAGGCACGGCTCGCTGCGACCGCGACCGCACAGGCCTTCGCGATGACAGCTGCCCCGGTAGAGCGGCATCAGCTGCTTCGGCGACAGATTGTTCAAACAGGCGTGCCTGTACAGGTGGCACAACGATTCGTACGTGTTGTTATCCGAGCCGCAGACCTGGCTCAGCACTGGCGGACAGGACTCCGGGCAGTGACAGGTCGACACGCCGGTGAAGGGATTTCGAACTCGGCACTGAGTGTAGGGATGCCGGCACTCGGAGCAGTACTTCCCAGTCGGACAATCGCCGATGGACAGCTTTGTCAGATTAGTGTCGCGCAGGCAGGCGTCGTGGTTCATGTGGCACTCGTCCGTGTAGGCGATGCCGTTGGATGCGCACACGCGCCCGCTGCCGTGAACACCTCGAGGACCTTGAGGGGGGACGGGTAGGCTGGGGTTAGACATTCCTTTTGAATGGACATTCGATTCCCGGCTTTTGTATTTTAATCGTGTCTAAATGGATGTCTAAAGTCTAAGTGATATATTCTCATGTCTTGCGTGTAATGAGATTTGCTCGTGTCTGAAGGAGATTTGCTCATGTCTGAATGAGACTTCCTCGTGTCTGAATGAGACTTCCTCGTGTCTGAATGAGACTTCCTCGTGTCTGAATGAGACTTCCTCGTGTCTGAATGAGACTTCCTCGTGTCTGAATGAGACTTCCTCGTGTCTGAATGAGACTTCCTCGTGTCTGAATGAGACTTCCTCGTGTCTGAATGAGACTTCCTCGTGTCTGAATGAGACTTCCTCGTGTCTGAATGAGACTTCCTCGTGTCTGAATGAGACTTCCTCGTGTCTGAATGAGACTTCCTCGTGTCTGAATGAGATTTGCTCGTGTCTGAATGAGACTTCCTCGTGTCTGAATGAGATTTGCTCGTGTCAGAATGAGACTTCCTCGTGTCTGAATGAGACTTCCTCGTGTCTGAAGGAGATTTCCTCGTGTCAGAATGAGACTTCCTCGTGTCTGAATGAGACTTCCTCGTGTCTGAATGAGATTTCCTCGTGTCTGAATGAGATTTGCTCGTGTCTGAATGAGACTTCCTCGTGTCAGAATGAGACTTCCTCGTGTCTGAATGAGACTTCCTCGTGTCTGAATGAGATTTCCTCGTGTCTGAAGGAGACTTCCTCGTGTCTGAAGGAGATTTTCTCGTGTCAGAATGAGACTTCCTCGTGTCTGAATGAGACTTCCTCGTGTCTGAATGAGACTTCCTCGTGTCTGAATGAGACTTCCTCGTGTCTGAATGAGACTTCCTCGTGTCTGAATGAGACTTCCTCGTGTCTGAATGAGACTTCCTCGTGTCTGAATGAGACTTCCTCGTGTCTGAATGAGACTTCCTCGTGTCTGAAGGAGATTTGCTCGTGTCAGAATGAGACTTCCTCGTGTCTGAATGAGACTTCCTCGTGTCTGAATGAGATTTCCTCGTGTCTGAAGGAGATTTGCTCGTGTCTGAATGAGATTTCCTCGTGTCTGAAGGAGATTTGCTCGTGTCTGAATGAGACTTCCTCGTGTCTGACTGAGATTTCCTCGTGTCAGAATGAGATTTCCTCGTGTCTGAATGAGATTTCCTCATGTCTGAAGGAGATTTTCTCGTGTCTGAAGGAGATTTGCTCATGTCTGAATGAGACTTCCTCGTGTCTGAATGAGATTTCCTCGTGTCTGAAGGAGATTTTCTCGTGTCTGAATGAGATTTCCTCGTGTCTGAAGGAGATTTGCTCATGTCTGAATGAGACTTCCTCGTGTCTGAATGAGACTTCCTCGTGTCTGAATGAGACTTCCTCGTGTCTGAATGAGACTTCCTCGTGTCTGAATGAGACTTCCTCGTGTCTGAATGAGATTTTCTCGTGTCAGAATGAGACTTCCTCGTGTCTGAATGAGACTTCCTCGTGTCTGAATGAGATTTGCTCGTGTCTGAAGGAGATTTCCTCGTGTCTGAATGAGATTTCCTCGTGTCTGAAGGAGATTTGCTCGTGTCTGAATGAGATTTCCTCGTGTCTGAATGAGACTTCCTCGTGTCTGAAGGAGATTTCCTCGTGTCTGAATGAGACTTCCTCGTGTCTGAATGAGACTTCCTCGTGTCTGAATGAGATTTCCTCGTGTCTGAAAGAGACTTCCTCGTGTCTGAAGGAGATTTCCTCGTGTCTGACTGAGATTTCAACGTGTCTGAATGAGATTTGCTCGTGTCTGAAGGAGATTTCCTCGTGTCAGAATGAGATTTCCTCGTGTCTGAATGAGATTTGCTCGTGTCTGAAGGAGATTTTCTCGTGTCTGAAGGAGATTTCCTCGTGTCTGAATGAGACTTTCTCGTGTCAGAATGAGATTTCCTCGTGTCTGACTGAGATTTCAACGTGTCTGAATGAGACTTCAACGTGTCTGAATGAGACTACAACGTGTCTGAATGAGATTAAGTAGTCTGTCAAGAGTCTCACAAGAAAAATTGCACTCGCAACGGGGCTGCCTCAATGCGTCCAGCGTGCATCGCTGATCCTGGAGACAGGCCGAGCGGCGTCTGCCGTCGGCGTCAACAATGACGCAGGGATCGCAGGCGCCGCGATAGACTGGCGTCACCATCACGGCGGCGTGGCAGGAGGCGCGCTGCAGGTGGCACAGGCTGGCGTAGGTGACCCCGTCGCTGCCGCACACCTTTGGCGTTGGGTTTTTTAATTCGATTGAGCAATGTTAGAATGTACTCGAAGAATAACATAATGAAAGAGGTTACTGAAGTGTTGCACTGAACAAGCTCCCCTACCCAATCCTCACTTACCTGACCGCTATCGTCGCTATCTCCGATATCCCAACAGTCGCTGGGACACGTGCACTTGTACTTGTGCATGTTGAGCGCGGGCACGCACTGGGCATTGTCCGGGCACGTCACATTGTGACAGGGATTCTGCCAGCCCCGATAGATTAAGCACGGGGCGGCTGAGGCGGCGGCTACTAGTAAAGAAACTGCAACTAGAACTTCTAGAAGCAGAAATTGACTGTTTCCTGCCATCGAATGCTTGCGAGTGTTAATGATTGATTTATTTTTTGACGCCGCAATTGCAGTGTGCTAAGCTGAAAGTGGGAAATACCAGTAATATATATTCGGTTACGGACTGCATGCTGGGGCATCCCTGCGTGTTCATGTTGGCTCACTATTAGCTGAGGGCTTGTTCACCAATGCGGTTTGACTTGGTCCAGGCAGTGGGATGGATCTCGGTAGATAGATAGATAGATAGATAGATAGATAGATAGATAGATAGATAGATAGATAGATAGATAGATAGATAGATAGATAGATAGATAGATAGATAGATAGATAGATAGATAGATAGATAGATAGATAGATAGATAGATAGATAGATAGATAGATAGATAGATAGATAGATAGATAGATAGATAGATAGATAGATAGATAGATAGATAGATAGATAGATAGATAGATAGATAGATAGATAGATAGATAGATAGATAGATAGATAGATAGATAGATAGATAGATAGATAGATAGATAGATAGATAGATAGATAGATAGATAGATAGATAGATAGATAGATAGATAGATAGATAGATAGATAGATAGATAGATAGATAGATAGATAGATAGATAGATAGATAGATAGATAGATAGATAGATAGATAGATAGATAGATAGATAGATAGATAGATAGATAGATAGATAGATAGATAGATAGATAGATAGATAGATAGATAGATAGATAGATAGATAGATAGATAGATAGATAGATAGATAGATAGATAGATAGATAGATAGATAGATAGATAGATAGATAGATAGATAGATAGATAGATAGATAGATAGATAGATAGATAGATAGATAGATAGATAGATAGATAGATAGATAGATAGATAGATAGATAGATAGATAGATAGATAGATAGATAGATAGATAGATAGATAGATAGATAGATAGATAGATAGATAGATAGATAGATAGATAGATAGATAGATAGATAGATAGATAGATAGATAGATAGATAGATAGATAGATAGATAGATAGATAGATAGATAGATAGATAGATAGATAGATAGATAGATAGATAGATAGATAGATAGATAGATAGATAGATAGATAGATAGATAGATAGATAGATAGATAGATAGATAGATAGATAGATAGATAGATAGATAGATAGATAGATAGATAGATAGATAGATAGATAGATAGATAGATAGATAGATAGATAGATAGATAGATAGATAGATAGATAGATAGATAGATAGATAGATAGATAGATAGATGGATAGATAGATAGATAGATAGATAGATAGATAGATAGATAGATAGATAGATAGATAGATGGATAGATAGATAGATAGATAGATAGATAGATAGATAGATAGATAGATAGATAGATAGATAGATAGATAGATAGATAGATAGATAGATAGATAGATAGATAGATAGATAGATAGATAGATAGATAGATAGATAGATAGATAGATAGATAGATAGATAGATAGATAGATAGATAGATAGATAGATAGATAGATAGATAGATAGATAGATAGATAGATAGATAGATAGAAGTCATCCAATGTGGTATTGAAACCCATGTACTTCTAGACTAAGTGCCCAAACGAACTAAAAAGTTCTGTCCTTTTCGAGATCTTTTTTGCTTGATTTGAGAAAAAATCAATTGGTCGCGAGGAGATTGGAAACTAATTTTAGCGGCACCAGTCTTGAGTCTTGGCACCAGTTAGCAGTTGCAGTCTTAGCGCCACCTATATAGGATTCTTGGCGCCACCTAGCTAGGATTATTGGTGCCACCTATCTAGGATTCTTGGTGCCACCTAGCTAGGATTCTTGGTGCCACCTATCTAGGATTCTTGGTGCCACCTATCTAGGATTCTTGGTGCCACCTATCTAGGATTCTTGGTGCCACCTAGCTAGGATTATTGGCGCCACCTAGCTAGGATTCTTGGTGCCACCTAGCTAGGATTATTGGTGCCACCTATCTAGGATTCTTGGTGCCACCTAGCTAGGATTCTTGGCGCCACCTAGCTAGGATTCTTGGCGCCACCTAGCTAGGATTCTTGGCGCCACCTAGCTAGGATTCTTGGCGCCACCTAGCTAGGATTCTTGGCGCCACCTAGCTAGGATTCTTGGCGCCACCTAGCTAGAGTCCTAAGACGCAGATATATACAGACTACAACTCTACACACGCAATCCTTGCACTCCACTACACACCGCTAAGTTACTTGCCTGTGAAGTGAAGCTCTTTAACTGACACTTTACAAGTAGCATAGTAATATATTAATACGACTAAACTGATAGAGGCATGCACAGGGCATTAGCTATATACGCTTGTTTCTGCTATCACTCCCGCTAGTCAATAAAATTAGTTAGGCCTTAATCCCCTTCTTCATCTCTCTGTCCCGCTCGCTATCTCTCATTCCCCGAATCGCGTGCCCTTTCATTATTCCGGTTGGCCAAATTCGATGCAATCCATCGAATAATCCAAATATCTGTGTATAGCTAACTATAGCAGAGAGCTTTTAGATTGCGGTCGCTTATCTGTGTAGCGAATGGAAAGGGGAAATAAACTCCCAAGTATTGAGGGGAAGATTTCTTATGCTTTATAATAATAGATGGATGCTGAAATTGTGAAAGGAAATAAGTATTAAGCGGAAATTCGGATGGATATATATATGAATGCGCCGTGCATGTCAAGAAATGATGGGCAAAATAATTTATTATCGCTCGTATTCAGTGCAGAAAAAAAACGAGGTCTAAAGCCATCTCTGAGAGATAGTTTAGCGTGGGATTAATACGCAGAAACAGTCACACGAGCTAGCAGTCTAGTATTTTGAAGCATGTCAAACAAACTGTCAGTTGAGGAAAAATTTATCCCCTCAGCTATGCGTGTCATGTGATGCAGCAGCTGCTACATGCATCTAGCCATATCCCCTGAACCTGAGCTGGATGCCTTGCGCACATCCCATCAACCGCTATATGCGGGGCTATAAAACTTTGGCTTTATTTTCTGAAACTCCATGAAAATAAATGTAAAAACCTGAAAAAGGGCTGCACGAATTTGCCTATTATTGCATAAATTTACGTTGTACGCTATAGCTATTGAAGTAATGCGTGCCCTGGGGGAATGGAAATCTAATAATTGAATTCCGGCTAAAAATGGAGATGTATGATATAAAAAATTTATTTCTGCATGTAGCATTTATTGTTTCGCTCTGTTTGCGTTTCTCTTGGGCTGCCTTTATGAATGCTTCCCCGGGTCATTTAGCGCAGTTGCTTCCTACTCCGCGCTTCATCTTTTGGTCGCCTAACACCGAAATTCTCTGCTGAATTGCCACTCTCCCCTTTTTCTACTTCCCACTCAGCCCTCAGTTGTCCCAAATTCACAGCTACATGTACATGTATAGTGGTAGATTTACAAAACAACTTTTAGCGATCAGATTTTTCCATGCATTCGACTCTCACAGATTGCTCGAACGCATACTTTTCTTTCAGCCTTCCTTCACTATTCATCCCACCGCGCCGTTTTACATAAAATTTTGCAACCGCGCGCCTTAAAATTGTTTACCTCGATTGTAAGTTTTCACAGCATAATCCAGATCCTTTAAATGTATCTTTTCCTGCTTTATTCTATCTTTAGTATCTAAAATTAATGCGATTTTAAAGCACTGGTGCACTTATTGGTCTGAAACTGAAGTAATTTGCAGAATCTGGATCCAATATTTCGATATTACTGTAACTTTTTACTGATATCTTCGACATTCCTGAAGTTATAAATGCTTGCCAATGCTTGGTTAATAACAGTAATAGCTTTAATTGCATAGAATTTGAAATCTCAGCTTACAAATTTCGATGCAGCTATTTAAAATAAGTTAAAAGTCAACGGCAGGGGTGAGTCGTCTTAGAAAGAACTTATTTTTTTATTTACGATTGTAAATAAGAATAATAAAGTTATAAAAATAAGATACATTTATGTTAAAGCCGTAAATTTTTGTTTACTAGAAAAACAAAAAATGTTTGCATAGTACGTAAAAAATAATAGTTTTTATCGCAAATACGCTTATAATATTTTCTATATATTACTTGTCACTAAGCTTGTGGCTTTTTTAACTTTACTAAGATTATTATTTTTTCTTTTGATTTCGTAATAATTTCTTTTTTCATAAGATTTTTAGCTATTTACCCACTATGTAGCTTTTTAATTTGTAGGCTTTATGTTATGGTGCAGCCATTAACTAAAGAAGCGTTAGAAAACTAAATTACCTTCGTTAAGAAAAAGAAATTATAATTTTTTTCTAAACTTTTCTAGAAAGAGTGAATTTAAAACATCATTCGTTTTTTCTGTTTTTTTTAAACAATTCAATCAGTTTACTTGGGTTTAGGCTTATTTATTGTATTTATATATCATTGTACGTTATGGTATCGTATTTATTATATGCTTGGAGTGTACATACATTAAAAAATAAAAGATAATATCCTATAAATGTTCACTAGCACATTACCTTTTTAAAATTAGTAATAGCTTTTTCTCCTTACATTGTTATTATTTATAATAATGCCAAATTTATTGAGTTGCCTAGGGCTAGGCTGTAGTAAGGCCTAGGCTAATAAAAAGCTATGAAACTTTAAAGTGTAGAAGTTATAATAGCTAACAATGCCCTCAATAATAATTTTTATAAGTATTCTATAGCCTAGGCCTAAAGGTGAAAAATAGAAAAAGTTTATACTATGTTTTTTGTGCAATAGGGATGCTGTAGTCCAGAATGGAATTCTTGTATGGCAGTCACAGAATGCAAAGTTGCGCAAGAATTTATTTCAAAACATGCAAGTCAAAAATTTGGTTAGCCAGTGCAACTTCTTTGATTCAAAATTTGTGACTTAGGCCTGCCTAGTTGGGACAAAAGTTCAAAGGACCAAAAAAGGTTCTGCAAAACACTTCTTCCTTCAATCTTCCTATTTGATATATCTTTTTAGCATTCTCCTCCACATTTTTTAGATACACACATGCAAAATTATTCTTGTACTAAAAACTCGTTTGCCCATTAATCTATACACAAGTAAATTAGCTTTCTGTGTGCAAGTGTGCAAGTTTTTTTATTATCCACAAGGAACATATTCTGGATCTTGGCTATAGCTTCCTGACTCTGAGTCTAAGTCATATCCTAAAATTTGGCCTAAAATATGAATGCAATTTACATCTATTTTTGGAACAATTTAGGAACATTTTGGCCATTTTAGACTTTGAAAACTGCATCCCAAGCCTTCAAATTGCTTCTTGAAATTAAGGGAAGGATATAAATTTGCATCTAGCACCTAGCAAATAAACCTAGAATCCTAGTCCTAGATCTTATACCACATTAACTTTAGAAAGTTAAATAAGATTTTGCTTGCAAACTTTTCTTGTATATCTTTAAACTTTACTTTAAACAATTCATTAATGGGTTTATTTATAATAGTATATTTTCTCTTAGTGATTGACCATGTGCATTTGAAGATCTTAATATTTTAATATAAAGTTAACATTACCAAAGATTGCATGATGCTCTTACCCATGACTTGTAGGATACAATAAACATATTTGTAGTAAATGGGTATAAGTAATAAAATATTTATTTATAAATATAATATATTTTTATTTCGATAAGTCTAAGTTCAACAATACTCTAAATAAGTTTTATAAATGAAAAATGTAGAAATATTGTTTTTAAAATAATATAGCTATATCATTAGCATTTGGAATTCTTTTGTTTTAGCCAACTAATAGATTTGCATAGTTTTGCTTTAGGAGATCAAGTATAGTCATTGTTTGATTAGAAATAGTAACTATACTTGGTCCCCAATAGTATGATCCCCTACGGTAAATATTTCTTATAGTCAATGGTAATTTTTTAATAAAAAGTTTAAAATTGTCACAATTGCTAGATTCTTATATGTACTATTATTGGCCATGTATATATCATTTTACTCTAATACCTTAAGTAGCTATTTTAGGCAATAACTAATAATTGGAATACTATATATTCATCTTAGTTTAAAGAACCTTTAGCTAGCCTAGTACAATTTTTTATTTGGTTTCCACTAAGATGATATTGGTAATACTTGATATTGCATTAATAAAATAGAATAGGAATATAAAACTTTAAAACAAAAATGGACCAAAAAAACCTTTATAGAGACATATTTATGAGCCTAGCAAAACTGGAAGTATTTTATTAACCTAACCTTCGAGAAGTCTAAAAGATTTGTTAAAGAGTATATATATATATGCTTAATGTATAGTGTTACAAGAAAGAAACTTGTTTAGTATGGGTTTTTTCAAGGGCTTATAGTATCAATTCACTGTTAAAGATCCTTGAGGGTATGTTACTTGAAGTGAAATTTTTATTATGGCATCTTTTTGTTCATTGCTATATTTAATGTTTATCCTAATGCCACATTACTGATGAAAATATTTTTAATATAGATGACAATTTTAAGTTTCTTGCAATGCTAGTCCATTAAAACAAAATTATTCGTCCATTGGGTCCATTCTTCCATTATAACTTTCAGCCTTACTTTAAGCCCTCTAAAACAAAATAGTGCCTAGTATTTGATATTCTATTTTTTTGGACATTCTCAACTTTAAAATAAATAGCCTATTGCAGCTAAAGAAGGTCTCTGATAGTATCCAACATAAAATAGCTTTGTGGAAGCATGGGGCATCCTTTAGAGTCTAAGTAAATGATAGGAGTTAGGATAGATAGTGATAGTTATATATCAAATTTAAAACTATAAAATTATAGCCTATAACATCAAAGTTTCTGTGTCACTAATTATAAAATTTTAGTCATAAAAGACATTTACTAAAGCTAAATATTAAAAATATAAAAATTTATTGTAGCATTATGCCTTAATTTAACCTTATTTACTTATCTATATACTAATTGATGCTAATAATTAATGAGCTTAAAAATATTTTTCTTCTAGTCATTAACCTATAACATGGTATCTTTTACCTATATTTTAAATTTTAAATAAGCAATACCATTCTTTTAGACCCAAACCTTTTGAGCATTGTGTCACTGGTTGTGGACTAAAATTAAAGTGTAAAATTAGCTAATAAAAATAGGAATGCTAGTATCATGGCACATTTTTATTAAAACATTTTGAAAATTAAATGAAGCATTTAAAAAAAGCTAGAAAAAATTTGAAAATAAAAAATCCAAGTAAATGAACTCTACAAGTTTCTTTTTAATCAACTATATAAAAGCCCTTAAATGTCCAGCAGTTGTTTTCATATATAAGTCTTTTCATTCATAGATAAGATCAGCCATCATATAAAAATTTTCTGGCCCATACATTTGCTCTGACAAAACTATTTATATAACTTTTGGCTAAATTTTGGAAGTGTCTATGAAATTGTCTAAAATGCACCTAAGAATATTTAGAAAAAGCATATTTTTGAAGTGCCCTTATGGCCTTATGTTTCTAAAGATAGCGAATTTTTGTTACTTTTAATCTTTTTTAATTGATATTTTCTACAAATTTCAGATTTGTGAAATGTTTTAAACTGCATTCAAATCCTTTGTTATCTGACTT
Source organism: Macrostomum cliftonense (assembly GCA_950096795.1). Classification (NCBI taxonomy): domain Eukaryota; kingdom Metazoa; phylum Platyhelminthes; family Macrostomidae; genus Macrostomum; species Macrostomum cliftonense. The sequence goes on from CATNEM010000203.1 coordinate 981,496, forward strand.
TCAATTGTCTAAAAAATAGCTGCGAACGACCAATTTGGCACTCAGAAAAAACGGTTCCATTAAAAGTTGCTCAGGATCATATTATAGGTCCGTTAATTTATCTAAATCAGAATTTTACTGTCTGAGATTTTATTATAATGAGTGCAGCGGGTCAGGCGCTCACTTTGCCTACTACAATGGGCTCTGGCCACCAGCAGCCCCAGGGCTTTGTACCTGCCTATCAACCCAATACTGGTGCAGCTGCCTCCTACACAGCCCAGCAACCTCAGCAGCAGACCCTGATAGTTCAGAATGTCCCTAGCAACAACATGGTAAACGGTGACCAGTCTGTTGCAGTTATTCACCAGCAGCATATTGGCAATCATCTGATGAACCAAGTGTCTCAGCCCAGCTCATCCGTGACCTCGGTGCATCTGCCCACGCCGCCGGCCACTCCCCAGCAGCAGCAGCAGTTTTTGAACAAGCCAGTCGTTATTCCGCCTGGAGCAAAGAATGTGGAAAGGTCAGTGTCAGGTCTAAAGCTATTTCTGTATGTGTTAAACTGCATTGATGAATTAAGACAAAGATATTGGCAGCTAACGAACGCAGTGACTCACTTTCCTTATTTATTCTAACAAACGCATCGTATAGCAGCAAATTTGCAGCCTGCCGACACAGCCACCCCACCCCATTTACAGCCCGCTGACACAGCCACCCCACCCCATTTACAGTCCGCTGACACAGCCACCTCACCCCATTTACAGCCTGCTGACACAGCCACCCACCCCATTTACAGCATGCTGACACAGCCACCCCACCCCATTTACAGCCTGCTGACACAGCCACCCCATTTACAGCTGACACAGCCACCCCATTTACAGCATGCTAACATAGCCACCCCACCCCATTTAAAGCCTGCTGACAGCCACCTCATTCACAGCATGGTGACACAGCCACCTCACCCCATTTACAGCCTGCTGACACAGCCACCCCACCCCATTTATAGCCTGCTGACACAGCCACCCCATTTACAGCATGCTGACACAGCCACCTCACCCCATTTATAGCCTGCTGACACAGCCACCCCATTTACAGCATGCTGACACAGCCACCTCACCCCATTTATAGCCTGCTGACAGCCACCCCATTTACAGCCTGCTGACACAGCCACCCCACCCGCTTTACAGCCTGCTGACACAGCCACCCTATTTACAGCCCGCTGACACTGCCACCCCACCCCATTTACTGCCTGCTGACACAGCCACCCCACCCCATTTACCGTCTGCTGACACAGCCACCCCACCCCCATTTACAGTCTGCTGACACAGCCACCCCACCCCTATTTACAGCCTGCTGACAGCCACCCCATGTACAGCATGCTGACACAGCCACCTCACCCCATTTATAGCATGCTGACACAGCCACCCCATTTACAGCCTGCTGACACAGCCACCCCACCCGCTTTACAGCCTGCTGACACAGCCACCCTATTTACAGCCCGCTGACACTACCACCCCACCCCATTTACAGCCTGCTTACACAGCCACCCCACCCCATTTACTGCCTGCTGACACAGCCACCCCACCCCATTTACCGTCTGCTGACACAGCCACCCCACCCCTATTTACAGCCTGCTGACAGCCACCCCACCCCATTTACAGCCTGCTCACACAGCCTCCCCCACCCCATTTACAGCCTGCTGACACAGCCGCTCCACCCCATTTACAGCCTGCTGACACAGCCACCCCACCCCCATTTACAGCCTGCTGACGAAACGCCAGCGTCTGGAGCTCAACGCCATCGGCTCCTGTCCTCGATGCGAGAAGTTCCGCAGTCAGCTGCTGGTGGACGAGCAAAATAAGCCACTGCCGAGCACGGTGACAGTTCTGCCCGACTACCTGGCCGACGGCCTGGACATTGTTGTGGTAAGACCCGAGCAGTTATCCCCTTATCTTCCCAGCAGTTGTCCCCTCATCTTCCCAGCAGTTATCCCCTTATCTTCCCAGCAGTTGTCCCCTCATCTTCCCAGCAGTTATCCCCTTATCTTCCCAGCAGTTGTCCCCTCATCTTCCCAGCAGTTATCCCCTTATCTTCCCAGCAGTTATCCCCTCATCTTCTTAGAAGTTATCCCCTCATCTTCTCAGAAGTTATCCCATCATCTTCCCAGCAGTTATCCCCTCATCTTCTCAGAAGTTATCCCCTCATCTTCCCAGCAGTTATCCCCTCATCTTCTCAGAAGTTATCCCCTCATCTTCTCAGAAGTTATCCCCTCATTTTCCCAGCAGTTATACCCTAAACTTCCCAACAGTTATCCCCTCATCTTCCCAGCAGTTATCCCCTAAACTTCCCAACAGTTATCCCCTCATCTTCCCAGCAGTTATCCCCTTAACTTCCCAACAGTTATCCCCTCATCTTCCCAGCAGTTATCCCCTAAACTTCCCAACAGTTATCCCCTCATCTTTCCAGCAGTTATCCCCTAAACTTCCCAGCAGTTATCCCCTCATCTTCCCAGCAGTTATACCCTAAACTTCCCAATAGTTATCCCCTCAGCTGCCCAACACTTATCCCCAGCCAATCCCGCCCCTCAGATCGGCATCAACCCGATGCTGACAGCCGTTTACTCTGGCCACCATTACGCCGGGCCTGGCAACCATTTCTGGTCGTGCCTGACTGAGAGCGGCCTCATCAGCGACACCCTCAGCTGCCACGACGACTACAGGATCTGCCAGTACGGCATCGGCTTCACCAACGTGGTCACCCGGCCTATCAAGGGCGCTGCCGAATTAACTCGGTGAGTTTTTCGTTCTTAACTACTGTCTGCAGTAGCAACGTTTGATTATTTATTTAACATTTGATTTTCATTCGTTTTCTTTTCAGGAAAGAAATGAAGGAAGGCGCAGAGATTTTGCTGCAAAAGTTGTCGCGACACAAGCCTAAGATTGCCGTGTTTAATGGCAAAGGTTAGTCAACGTTTGAGGCTGTTTCAACAGCATTTCAGGCTGTTTATTGCATTCAGATTTTAAATATGCTTTTTTTAGTTTAGAGATTTTCTCATGTTGTCTAAGCTTGGGATTCTTAGTTTACTAGGCAATTTTTTTACGATTTACTTACTAAAATCTTGGGCTAAGATTGCTCTGTTAATAGGCTAGGGGTAAGATTCTCGTGTTTTACTCTTGGGGTAAGATTTTTGTTTTGATAGAGTGGGGTGAGATTCTCGAATAGATAGTCTAGAGGTCAGAGTCTCGAAAATTTTCTCTTAGACAAGATTCTCAGTTTGTTAGTCTAGGAGTGAGATTCTCTTGCTCTGTTGTCTAGGGGTGAGATTCTCTTGTTAGGTAGTCTAGGGGTGACATTCTTGGTTTGTTTATCTGGGGGTGAGATTTTCTGGTTGGGTAGTCTAGGGGTGACATTCTTGGTTTGTTCATCTGGGGGTGAGATTTTCTGGTTGGGTAGTCTAGGGGTGACATTCTTGGTTTGTTTATCTGGGGTGAGATTTTCTGGTTGGGTAGTCTAGGGGTGACATTCTTGGTTTGTTATCTGGGGGGTGAGATTCTCTTGTTGGGTAATCTACGGGTGGAATTCTCTTTTTGGGTAGTCTACGAGTCAAATTTTTTTGTTGCTTAGTCTATGGGTGAGATTCTCTTGTTGAGTAGTCTACATGTGAGGTTTTCAGGTTAGTATTTTAGGGTGAGATTCTCAGGTTAGTAGTCTAGGGTGAGATTCTCAGGTTAGTAGTCTAGGGTGAGATTTTCGGGTTAGTTGTCTAGGGTAAGATTCTCAGGTTGGTAGTCTAGGGTGAGATTCTCTTGTTGGGTAGTCTAGGTCGATATTCTAGGCTTATTAGTCTAGGTCGAGATTCTCGGGCTAGTAGTCTAGGGTGAGATTCTCGGGTTGGTAGTCTAGGGTGAGAATATCGTTTTAAGATTCCATGGTTGTGAGAGTGGTTAGCATATAAAGACAAAAATAAATAAAAAATTAGATTGAATAATCAACCCGCAATAATGGCAGGCATCTACGAGGCATTCGTAGGCAATAAGAACTTCAACATGGGCAAACAGCCGGGTCCTCTGCCTGGCACTGATGACATCGCCGTCTTCGTGATGCCCTCCTCCAGCGCCAGGTGCGCTCAGCTGCCCCGACCAGCCGACAAGCTGCCGTTCTACATCGCTCTGCGCAAAATGCGGGACCAGATTTTAGGACGGACTGGTCCCGTACCCGACTCGGAGCTGGTGAGTTGGGATTTGAATTAACTTCTACTCACTATTGTTCTTACTATCTCCGTGATTCAATTCTTAAATCTTCCTATTATGATTAGAATATCCATCCTGAAATCCCATTAGAAGAAAGATCCCCATTCAGAAATCTCCCATTAGAAAAAGTATCTCCATCCAGAAATCCCATTAGAATAGAGATCCCCATCCTTTAATCCCATTAGAAAAGATCCCCATCCTGTAATCCCATTAGAATAAAGATTCCTATCCTTAAATCCCATTAAAATAAAGATGCCTATCCTAAAATCCCGTTCGAATAAAGATCCCCATCCTGAAATCCCATTACAATAAAGATCCTCATTCAGAAATCTTTCATTAAAATAAAGATTCCTATCCTTAAATCCCAATAGAATAAAGATCCCTATCCTAAAATCCCATTAGAATAAAGATCCCCATCCTGAAATCCCATTACAATAAAGATCCTCATTCAGAAATCTTTCATTTAAATAAAGATCCCTATCCTAAAATCCCAATAGAATAAAGATCCCTATCCTGAAATCCCATTAGAATAAAGATCCCCATCCTGAAATCCCATTACAATAAAGATCCTCATTCAGAAATCTTTCATTTAAATAAAGATCCCTATCCTAAAATCCCATTAGAATAAAGATCCCTATCCTGAAATCCCATTACAATAAAGATCCTCATTCAGAAATCTTTCATTCAAATAAAGATCCCTATCCTAAAATCCCATTAGAATAAAGATCCCCATCCTGAAATCCCATTACATTAAAGATCCTCATTCAGAAATCTTTCATTAAAATAAAGATGCCTATCGTAAAATCCCGTTAGTATAAAGATCCCTATCCCTTAGGCTTACCATCATAAAAATTTTCTGTCGCCTAATCATATCTCCATTAAGATAGAGGTCCTCAAACATTAAGCACCCCCGTTAGTACAATTTTCCCCTATCAAAAAAATCCCCATAAGTATGAATATCCCAATTTTCAAAAAAATCCCCTCGCTCAGATATTTACGGACTACGCCGAGATGCGCGTAAGCCAGCCGGATCCGAAATCGGTGCTGAAGGCGGAGCGGCGGCGTCAGCGGAAAGCTGCAGAGGCGGCCGCCGCTGCCGCTGCAGGCTCGGGCTCCGGTGGCCCTGCCGCCAGCTCGGGCGCCGATGCGGGCAGCGCCGGCCCTGGCCAGAGCGGCGCCGCTGGCGAACCAAAGAAGAAGCGCAGCAAAGCGGCAAAATCGAAACCGACTGCTGAAACTGCTCAACAGCAGCAGCAGCAGCATCAACAACAACAACAGCAACAGCAGCAAACTGTTCTGTTGCAAGTGGCCGGTATGAAACAAGAGAATAACCAGCAGCAGCAGGTTGGTTTTCGCAGCTAGTTTTTTATGTCTACTGTCAATTAAATAAGATCCAAATCTATGTTTAAGATCCCAATCTACAGGTTTAAGATCCCCAATCGATTGTTTAAAACCCAATTTGCATATTTGGGATTGCGATATCTCTGTCTTAAAGGAATATTTCCGTTCAAATTTCCCTTTTAGTTGTTTCAACAGCAGCAGGTCCTGCAGCAGCAGCATCAGCAACAGCAGATGCTGCAACAACAGCAGCAGCAGGCCGTTATAGCCAGCCTGCCCAACATCACGTCATTCGCCGGAGCGCCGCAGTACGCCGTCATCAACCAGCAGGGCGAGTGGCAGCTGTGCCAGCCGCTCTATTACCAGCCAGCGGCGGCGGCGGCAGCTGCGGCAGCGGCGGCGGCTGGCGGCGGAGCGGCGGCCCAAGGCCAGCAGGCGGCCGTTGGGTTGGCCGGGGGCGATCCGTGGGGCGCCGCAGCGCCTTCGTTCCAGTTGATCAGCGGGCAGCAGTTGGGCTTCCCGAACTTCACCAACCTGCTGCTGGTGTCGGACCCGAGCCAGCTGGCCACCTCCGTAGCCGCCGCCGCCATCGCCGCCGCGCCCAGCGGTGCCGTCCAGGCCGTGTCGGGCGGCGTCGGCGGCATCCAGGCCGTCGTGTCCTCCTCAACGGCGTCGGCGACGGGTGCCGGCCCGGCCGGTGCCACGGCTGGCTTGGAGCGTCAGGAGCTGACTTACACGACGCTGTGAATTTCACAGTAATAAATCGAACTTCTTGAAGAAGACCAGATGCTGAGAGCGGCGAGCGCGCTCTGCAGTGCCTTTGTTTAGCTGTTATCTAGGAATTCTCTCTTCGCTTCTTTTTAACTTGATGAAAAAATAACAATGTTTGCATTGCACTTGATATGCTACTTACTAGCAGTAGTGTAGGTTATTTTAGCGTCGTTAACTTTTCTCTTATCGTTCTTATCGCTGATGATTCTTTTTGTTTAATTCCGCCTGCTTTTTTATGAGTTCTATTAATCTGGGTGGACAGGTTTTCATTTGATGCAACAGCCAACAGTAATAGTGCGATTATGAATGCTTTATATTATTATTATTATTGTTGTTAAATCTGTGCACTTTTATCCGTCATTATATAATTTACTTGTTTGTTCAGGCGGCCAAATGTGTTTTCTTTATTGAATTGCCTATTGTAGAATTGTGGATTGTTTTTCTGCTTCTTAGTGCGTTTCAGGTGTTTTTCTTCTATTTCTTGTTAGTTGCTGATTCATTGTTTAATTAATTACTACCTATACATATCGGATGTTCGTACAACTGAGTGGTTTGGCGATTTGATCATGTTCTCAATATTGTAACGATTATTCATTGTTGTTAGCTTTTTAAAAAAAACAATTGGATTGAAATTTTTTAAATTAATGTGTTATAATCAGTTTTATCTAGATTGTATAGCGATTTAGTGGATCCGATTTTTTCTCCCTGTTTAACTCACTATTTTGCACTTATATTTAACATTCAATATGCTAACTACACTACTCATCTAATTTAAGTAGGCGCGCGCGTATTGCCCAGCGCTTATTGTAAGCTTAAATTTACATTTTAACATATATAATTGCTTTGCTAATCGCTTTTTATTACTATCAATGATAAGTACTATATTTATCCGAGGCGAATGATACTGTTTAGTTGTTTTAGCCAATTGTGTTATTAAACCTTATTGTTAAACAATCTGCTTATTTGTCAGCATTCCAATGTGTTGTTATCTACGGCGGCTGTTGTTGTTGTTATTTTGTTCTGTAAATTTAATTTGTTGCTTATGAACTTACTGTATTGCTGTATTATATGCTCCTTATATTATAATTACTAACTATACATATTGTGATTTATTAAATAGAACGGGCCGAACCTTGAGCTGCTAAAGTACTGTCCCACTGTTTGCGTCGCTCTGGAGAAATTTTCGGCATTTTATTTATTAGTTATCATTAATTTTTCTGAGTGCTGTTTGTTGTTTTTAAATTAGACACTTTGATATGTATAATTTAAGTCTGTTTTTTGTCAAAGAAAGCCCAATTGTGTGTGTGTTTTTAATTCATATCATGCATCACGTGCTTGCTTCTTTTTAATATGTACTTTTAATGTTAAGCCCTGCATATATTTATATATACCTATGCGATTGCAGCGCTGAACTAATAGTGCTCATCCCATTACGGGATGAAATGGTCCCATTCAATTGTAAAAATATTCGCCTCTATTAGAAGCTTAACGTGTTTGCAATTTTGGTTGAGAATAATTATGTTACATTGAAAAATAAGTAAATAAAGTAAAAGTGCACAATTGCAGATGCACGCAGGCACTCCTAGAAGTGTTTCTTGGTTCTGTGTGTATTGCCTGTGGCTATCATATTGCTTCTTTATTTTCTTGCTTCTTACAGCGTCACTAATTGAATGAATAGCTGGGATTTTTCCCCAACTGCATGTCTGCTCAGAGCTGGGATTCTTCCCCAACTGCATGTCTGCTCAGAGCTGGGATTCTTCCCCAACTGCATGTCTGCTCAGAGCTGGGATTCTTCCCCAACTGCATGTCTGCTCAGAGCTGGGATTCTTCCCCAACTGCATGTCTGCTCAGAGCTGGGATTCTTCCCCTACTGAATGTCTGCTCAGAGCTGGGATTCTTCCCCTACTGAATGTCTGCTCAGAGCTGGGATTCTTCCCCTACTGAATGTCTGCTCAGAGCTGGGATTCTTCCCCAACTGCATGTCTGCTCAGAGCTGGGATTCTTCCCCAACTGCATGTCTGCTCAGAGCTGGGATTCTTCCCCAACTGCATGTCTGCTCAGAGCTGGGATTCTTCCCCAACTGCATGTCTGCTCAGAGCTGGGATTCTTCCCCTACTGAATGTCTGCTCAGAGCTGGGATTCTTCTCCTACTGAATGTCTGCTCAGAGCTGGGATTCTTCCCCAACTGAATGTCTGCTCAGAGCTGGGATTCTTCCCCAACTGCATGTCTGCTCAGAGCTGGGATTCTTCCCCTACTGAATGTCTGCTCAGAGCTGGGATTCTTCCCCTACTGCATGTCTGCTCAGAGCTGGGATTCTTCCCCTACTGAATGTCTGCTCAGAGCTGGGATTCTTCCCCAACTGCATGTCTGCTCAGAGCTGGGATTCTTCCCCTACTGAATGTCTGCTCAGAGCTGGGATTCTTCCCCTACTGAATGTCTGCTCAGAGCTGGGATTCTTCCCCAACTGCATGTCTGCTCAGAGCTGGGATTCTTTCCCAATTTCTTTGCAACTTAGGCACCTAATACTTACTTTATTAATTATTATCAAAAAAACATAATGCGTTAGTACGAACATTTTAAGATAATTTCTTACAATCCTACAATTTCAGGCGACCTTCGCATAGCTATAATATTTGGTGTGGTCATTCTGAGCCTAATTGTTCGACAGGGCTAGCGCTGTGTGTTTTTGACTTCAACCGACGCTTTCACTCTGTTAAAAGCGAAAACAAACTTGAATAAAGAATATAATTATTGATACTGCCATTATTAAATAATGAGCGCCGGTGGTCAGACATTCGCTCAGGCTTATCACCTCTCCTCTGGCGGAGCTGCTGCCTCCTACACAGCCCAGCAACCTCAGCAGCAGACCCTGATAGTTCAGAATGTCCCTAGCAACAACATGGTAAACGGTGACCAGTCTGTTGCAGTTATTCACCAGCAGCACATGGGCAATCATTTAATGAGTCCAGTGTCTCAGCCCAGCTCATCAGTGACCTCGGTGCACCTGCCTACGCCACGGGCCACTCCGCAGCAACAGCAGCAGCAGCAACTCTTGCTAATGCAGCAGCAGCAGCAGTTTTTAAACAAGCCAATCGTTATTCCGCCTGGAGCAAAGAATGTGGAAAGGTCAGTGTCAGGTTTTGGTGCCATTCTTGTCAAATCAAACAAGAGCTGGGATTCGATAAGATAACTGCTAAAAAGCGATAAAAAGCTTTTACATTGCTACAAACTGTCTTCCGAACTAAGCAGTACGCCACCCCATTTACAGCCTGCTGACACAGCCACCCCGCCCCATTTAGAGCCTGCTGACACAGCCACCCACCCCATTTAGAGCCTGCTGACACAGCCACCCACCCCATTTAGAGCCTGCTGACACAGCCACCCACCCCATTTACAGCCTGCTGACACAGCCACCCCGCCCCATTTAGAGCCTGCTGACACAGCCACCCACCCCATTTAGAGCCTGCTGACACAGCCACCCACCCCATTTACAGCCTGCTGACACATCCACCCCACCCCATTTACAGCCTGCTGACACAGCCACCCCGCCCCATTTAGAGCCTGCTGACACAGCCACCCCGCCCCATTTAGAGCCTGCTGACACAGCCACCCCGCCCCATTTAGAGCCTGCTGACACATCCACCCCACCCCATTTACAGCCTGCTGACACAGCCACCCCACCCCCATTTACAGCCTGCTGACGAAACGCCAGCGTCTGGAGCTCAACGCCATCGGCTCCTGTCCTCGATGCGAGAAGTTCCGCAGTCAGCTGCTGGTGGACGAGCAAAATAAGCCACTGCCGAGCACGGTGACAGTTCTGCCCGACTACCTGGCCGACGGCCTGGACATTGTTGTGGTAAGACCCGAGCAGTTATCCCCTCATGTCCTCAGCAGTTATCCCCTTATCTTCCCAGCAGTTGTCCCCTCATCTTCCCAGCAGTTATCCCCTTATCTTCCCAGCAGTTATCCCCTCATCTTCTTAGAAGTTATCCCCTCAGCTACCCAGCAGTTATCCCCTCAGCTGTCCAGCAGTTATCCCCTCAGCTGTCCAGCAGTTATCCCCTCAGCTGGCCAGCAGTTATCCCCTAAACTTCCCAACAGTTATCCCCTCAGCTGTCCAGCAGTTATCCCCTCAGCTGCCCAGCAGTTATCCCCTCATCTTCCCAACAGTTATCCCCTCATCTGCCCAGCAATTATCCCCTCAGCTGCCCAGCAGTTATCCCCTCAGCTGTCCAGCAGTTATCCCCTCATCTTCCCAGCAGTTATCCCATCATCTTCCCAGCAGTTATCCCCTAAACTTCCCAACAGTTATCCCCTCAGCTGCCCAGCAGTTATCCCCTCATCTTCCCAACAGTTATCCCCTCATCTTCCCAGCAATTATCCCCTCAGCTGCCTAGCAGTTATCCCCTCAGCTGTCCAGCAGTTATCCCCTCAGCTGGCCAGCAGTTATCCCCTCAGCTGGCCAGCAGTTATTACCTCAGCTGCCCAGCAGTTATCCCCTCAGCTGCCCAACAGTTATCCCCTCAGCTGTCCAGCAGTTATCCCCTCAGCTGTCCAGCAGTTATCCCCTCAGCTGCCCAGCAGTTATCCCCTCAGCTGGCCAGCAGTTATCCCCTCAGCTGTCCAGCAGTTATCCCCTCAGCTGTCCAGCAGTTATCCCCTCAGCTACCCAGCAGTTATCCCCTCAGCTACCCAGCAGTTATCCCCTCAGCTGTCCAGCAGTTATCCCCTCAGCTGTCCAGCAGTTATCCCCTCAGCTGGCCAGCAGTTATCCCCTCAGCTGTCCAGCAGTTATCCCCTCAGCTGGCCAGCAGTTATCCTCTCATCTTCCCAGCACTTATCCCCAGCCAACCCGCCCCTCAGATCGGCATCAACCCGATGCTGACAGCCGTTTACTCCGGCCACCATTACGCCGGGCCTGGCAACCATTTCTGGTCGTGCCTGACTGAGAGCGGCCTCATCAGCGACACCCTCAGCTGCCACGATGACTACAGGATCTGCCAGTACGGCATCGGCTTCACCAACGTGGTCACCCGGCCTATCAAGGGCGCTTCCGACTTGACTAGGTAAAGCATTTTGCCTCATTATTGTTGTATAAATTATGTAATAGTTTGCGATGATGTCACATTTGCTTTTTCTTCACAGAAAGGAGATGAAAGAAGCGGCAGAAATTTTATTGACAAAGTTAAAACGACACAAGCCGAAAATTGCGGTTTTTAACGGAAAAGGTCAGCTAGTTTTTTGTTTTAATTTAGTAATAATAGGTGAAGACTGTTTATTCAGTAACCATTCGCATTGTCAGGCATCTACGAGGCATTCGTAGGCAACAAGAATTTCTACATGGGCAAACAGCCGGGTCCTCTGCCTGGCACCGATGACATCGCCTTCTTCGTGATGCCCTCCTCCAGCGCCAGGTGCGCTCAGCTGCCCCGACCAGCCGACAAGCTGCCGTTCTACATCGCTCTGCGCAAAATGCGGGACCAGATTCTGGGACGGACTGGTCCGGTACCCGACTCGGAGCTGGTGAGTTGGGATTTTGGATTTTGAAGGTTAAGGATCCCGTCTTCAAAATCCCCCCAACGGAGTGGGACAAAGATCCTATTTCTCTTAATCTTCTCAACGAAGCGGGATTAAGATCCTATTTCTCTGAATCTTCTCAACGGAGTGGGATAAAGATCCCATTTCTCTGAATCTTCCCAACGGAGCGGGATAAAGATCTCATTTCTCTGAATCTTCCCAACAGAGCGGGATAAAGATCCCATTTCTCTGAATCTTCCCAACGGAGCGGGATAAAGATCCCATTTATCTAAATCTCCCCAACGAAGTGGGATTAAGATCCTATTTCTCTGAATCTTCTCAACGGAGCGGAATAAAGATCCCATTTATCTAAATCTCCCCAACGAAGTGGGATTAAGATCCTATTTCTCTGAATCTTCTCAACGGAGCGGGATTAAGATCCCATTTCTCTGAATCTTCTCAACGGAGCGGGATAAAGATCCCATTTCTCTGAATCTTCTCAACGGAGCGGGATAAAGATCCCATTTCTCTGAATCTTCTCAACGGAGCGGGATAAAGATTCCATTTCTCTGAATCTCTTAAAAGGAGCATGATAATGATCCCATTCCTTATATGGTTCTTTCCATCAAATTTAGATTATAATCACATTTCCTAATCTCCTCATGAATCGAGATCTTCCCATTTCGGCGATAGAATTATCCCATTCCCAAACTCTGTGTAATTTCATTCCCAATAATAATCTCCTTACCCAGGTGTTCACCGACTACACGGAGATGCGTGTCAGCCAGCCAGATCCCAAATCGGTGCTCAAAGCTGAGCGACGTCGCAAACGAAAGGCTGAGGCAGCCGCAGCGGCAGCAGCCGCAGAGGCAGCCGGCGGAACCGCCAGCGGCTCTGGCGCGGATGCCGGCAATGGAGCAGCAGCAGCAGCCGCAGCGGCCAGTAGCGCCGCAACCTCAGCTGGCGGAGGCGGCAAGGGTAAAGGCAAAAGCGGCAAAGCTGGCGCGAGCGTGGGTCAAAGCGGCGCCGCCTCTGCTAGTGGCGCCAAGCGTAAAAACAGCAAGGCTGCGAAATCTGCTGATGCTGCAGCTCAGCAGCAGAAACAGCAGCAGCAACAACAGACGGTGCTTTTGCAGGTTGCAGCAATGAAACAGCAGGAGCAGCAGCAACAGCAACAACAGTTGTTTCAACAGCAGCAGGTCCTGCAGCAGCAGCAACAGCAACAGCAGATGCTGCAACAACAGCAGCAGCAGGCCGTTATAGCCAGCCTGCCCAACATCACGTCATTCGCCGGAGCGCCGCAGTACGCCGTCATCAACCAGCAGGGCGAGTGGCAGCTGTGCCAGCCGCTCTATTACCAGCCAGCGGCAGCGGCGGCAGCTGCGGCAGCGGCGGCGGCTGGCGGCGGAGCGGCGGCCCAAGGCCAGCAGGCGGCCGTTGGGTTGGCCGGGGGCGATCCGTGGGGCGCCGCAGCGCCTTCGTTCCAGTTGATCAGCGGGCAGCAGCTGGGCTTCCCGAACTTCACCAACCTGCTGCTGGTGTCGGACCCGAGCCAGCTGGCCACCTCCGTAGCCGCCGCCGCCATCGCCGCCGCGCCCAGCGGTGCCGTCCAGGCCGTGTCGGGCGGCGTCGGCGGCATCCAGGCCGTCGTGTCCTCCTCAACGGCGTCGGCGACGGGTGGCGGCCCGGCCGGTGCCACGGCTGGCTTGGAGCGTCAGGAGCTGACTTACACGACGCTGTGAACCACTTTTTTTTAATTCAACAGTTTTGGCAGTCAGTCTGATGCTTGTGTACCTCAATTTCTTGTTTTTAATTAGCACCAAGAGTACGTGAAGGCGATTTTGTTTGGTCTGTCTTGTAAATAAATTTTCGATCAGTAAATTAATAGTGAATGCGCTAAAGCGTGTTAGGCGTTTTTCTTATTGTTTAATGTATTCATTCTGGTTCTTTGTGGGGCTGGATATCTCGCGAAATCTATTTAGTTTTGATTTTGTTTTCTAGAAAACCCTGTATGTTTTTTCGTTAACAATACATTTTATTTGCAATGTTTTACTACGGCGATCGCTTTTGCTCTGATGTATTTTACTCGAATATTTAACCCTAAAATTTGAAATCTAGCTTGTTTTTTTAATCTAAAATTTTTGCCACTGATAGAGTAAGCTGTAAGTTTATTGATCTGCGCTTTTTCTCTTCGGCCCGCTGCGCTTTAATTGTTTGTTAGCTCGCTTTGTAAAATAAGTAACTGGCTTTACGCTGCTTTGTCTCATGGAACAATCGGGTACTATTTAAAATTAAATTTTTTCACTTGAATTGTTTTTTGCACATCTCGCAATAGAGTTCTTTTTTAATTTGTTTTTTTGTTGTTGCTTCTTTGTTTTCTGTCGCTGCAGCTGATAACGGTGTGTTTGCTTCTCAATTTTGTGTGTCCTTTCGCACGAAATGGTGCAATTATGCCCCGCATTGTTTTAACCTAATCAAGCAGCTTTAACTTAACGGCTTATTTCTTTACTTAGGGTTTTGCAAATCTCTGCCCTAGCTCTATTCCAACCCAGTCTTATCATTCCTTTCCTACCCAGGCTCTGACACTTCATTTTTATTCTACCCTTCCCCAGTTGCACCACCCCATTTCCATTCCACCCCTGCCCTACCCAATCGCCTTTCCTACCTAGGCTCCACCACCCCATTTCCATTCCACCCCTGTCCTACCCAATCGCCTTTCCTACCTAGGCTCCACCACCCCATTTCCATTCCACCCCTGTCCTACCCAATCGCCTTTCCTACCTAGGCTCCACCACCCCATTTCCATTCCACCCCTGTCCTACCCAATCGCCTTTCCTACCTAGGCTCCACCACCCCATTTCCATTCCACCCCTGTCCTACCCAATCGCCTTTCCTACCTAGGCTCCACCACCCCATTTCCATTCCACCCCTGTCCTACCCAATCGCCTTTCCTACCTAGGCTCCACCACCCCATTTCCATTCCACCCCTATCCTACCCAATCGCCTTTCCTACCTAGGCTCCACCACCCCATTTCCATTCCACCCCTATCCTACCCAATCGCCTTTCCTACCTAGGCTTCACCACCCCATTTCCATTCCACCCCTATCCTACCCAATCGCCTTTCCTACCTAGGCTCCACCACCCCATTTCCATTCCACTTTACCCCCGTCCAATCGTAGCTTTCCTACCTAGGCTCCAACACTTCCTTTTCATTCTACCCTTCCCCCTAGAACTTTCCTGCACCACCCTATTTCCATTCCACCCCAACCTCATCAGCCCCCAGAGTTCAATTTTCAGTCTTTTAAAGTACGTTGGTTTTTTGTTCAATTTTTATTATACAAGTGTATCGATTTTATTATTTGCGTACGCTCACCGATTTTCAATCTTACAGCCGGCAGATATTTTGCTGGAATTATTTGCGCCTGTTACGAGTAGTTGTACTTTTCCCTGTTAATTGATAGCTGTTTTTATTAGATTTGTTAAAATGTTTTAGTTGGACATTTGCAATCGTGCAACTTTTATTAAATTGTGTATTCACTGGTACAATTTTTGTTAATATTAGCATCATAAAATTTCATTATTTGTTTCTGCATTTATTGTCCAATGGGGTTAAGCGCGCGTTTAATTTGATCCAAGCAAACTATTAAAACCCTCACTATAAAAAATACTATCACTATTTACTAATAAGCTTTTGGTCATAATTTGCCTTCTGTATAAATCACTACAAATTATTATTAGTACATGCGTAACTTACTACTCAAATATAGGACAAATTTTTATTGATGCGTCTTAAAGCGTCTGGATTTGCATTTATCATTGTTGTTTTTTATGTTTGCTTGGGAAAACTATATAAGAAACTATTGCTGACTGAATTATTATTTTCATTGTTTTGTTTGCGTAAATAAATTTGTTTGGACAGTAGCTTTCTTTGTTGTTTGCTTGTTTTTCCTAAAAAATGTTTCCCACTATCCCCTGTTTTGATCAGATGAAAGTTTATTAGCAATTAAAAACAATACTTGATTTATCTCTGTAAAGCAGCATTATGAAGCTGACTGATATATAATATATGTATTCGGTACCTTTGTCTCTTGTTAACAGTTTTTGTCAATGCTATCCATTATTTCCTATTGGTATTTATCATTATTATTCTTATTTATGATATGATTATTTATAATATTGTGTCAGTCTTGCTCTCTGTGCTTGCAGCTCTATCTCTCTGTGCGCGTGCTATACTATACTAAATTACTTTTTTTTAAAAACAAAAATTATATGGAAAACTCATGAAATTCTGTAAATGGCGCAATCTTTTTTGTTTAATTTGTTTTCTGATTTTCATTTACCCCAAAGTAAGGATTTTGACTTTAACCAAGTAAGTTTACAAGGCTGGAAAAGATATCGCTAGCTGGATATATACACACCTTGTGTACACACTTTGTACGCATGCGCGGGTAATCGGCGTGTGAAGTGTTCAAGGTGGTGTGTGCGGTAAGCATGTATGTCCCAGCTGTGCGTACGCGTTTGTTCTGTGTCTCTCTCTTTCTCTCTCTCTAATGACGTCTCAGTGGAGATCTAAATTTTTTTTCACGGTTTTGCGTACTAGTACAGTGGCCATAAAATTTGGGTTAGAGTTGCAGTTTGAGCTCGCTGTGTCTGAAATGTACTCACTAGTCTAGTAGTGTACATTTTTGTAATTATTCAAGCGTACTGCCTGTTAGCTTGTAGCGTTTTTAGGGAGCATTGCTTCATGCTTATTTTGCTTGGCTTCTCGTTTCGTGGTAGGCTTAAATTCGATAGTAGTTTAAGTTTACATTGTACGAGTATTAGTGTTTAGTTATCAGTGATATCGGCTTACTGTGGCCATTTAATTCAGAAGAACAATGATGTTTAACAAAATTATTTGAATGTGATTTTGCAGAATCACAGATCAATTAAGTTTGATTCAGTTTTCAGTTTTATTCTGTTACTTCCTTATTTAGGTATTTAGTTATTTAGGTACTTGACTAATACAGCCTTCAATACGTTTCTACTCGTCAGTAATTATCAAGAGCTAGCATATTTATTTGCTACTCTTATGTGCTCTTGTTTTTGCTCACGTTTTAACTTTTTACTCTGTTTTTGTCAGTTTGGCAAATTACAATGTACATTAGATATAAATTGTTCACCAATGTTAACACTGCGCAGTCCAGTCAGTGCCTTGCAAATTCGTCCTATTTTTCCTGTACACTTGGATTTGCAGTGGCCAAGCACTGTACACCCCGTTTGATGCGCGCTCTTGGCTCAACCCCTCGCCACTGCCCCCCACCCCCATTCCAATAGCCCGCCCCCCGTGCCTGCTGCCCACCCCGCCTCAACTCCTTGATTTTTTTAAAGAGCGAGCCGCATTGAAGTTTTGTAGTACCATTTGCCATGGTAATGAGGCATGTGCGTGTGTAATGCCTGTGCTTCTTATTGTGCGTTTGATTATTCTCCTGCTCGCGTTTGTTATAGGTAAAAGCGATTACCGACTTTTGTGAGTACACTTTAGTTACTTCGAATTGACAGCTAGTGCAAATTTTTTAATTGATCCGAGAAACTGCATCATCTCGTTCGTAAGTATTACCCTGGCTTTTAATAATTAGTGGCACATGTATTGTAGTAAGCTCGTAACTGTAAATGGCCCTTACCTGTAAAGTTTAAACAGTGCGTAAAGAAAAACTTTATTGTGTTCAAATTTTTGGAGTTCTTGACTGATCTTAGATAAAAGTTATACTTTTTATGCGCAGCGCAACCCGTTTACAATTAGGTAGCGAATTAGTTTTGTATCTTGAGCATCGGTCTGACAATTTAGATTGTCTGATGATGTGATTGTAGTTCTCGAAGAGCATATTATTGGGATTTCTGTGTGTAACATTACTAAAACTATTGTTTCTCGAGGATGGACAAAACTTTCATCTATTGCCAACTGTTATTCGACTTAGCTATTAGTGAGCCATGTAACAGACTCCTAAAAAGTTAAGAGTTAATAAAGGAAATTTAAATGAGAAAAAGATTTATTGTTTTGGTGATCTTAGATTTTAAACTAAATAACGAATGTACAGAACACTTCTTATACTGAGGACAAAGATTAGGTTCTCAATAATGACGTTAAATTTTCGAATAAATAAAAAACACTAATTTGAATAAGCGGAATCGAAACGAAAAAGAGGCGTTTCTTGCGTTCATTCATTCTGTCCGTCCAAGACAAGGAATGATTAGGGGTAGAACTGGTCTGTTGGGGGGACGTGCGCAGAAAGAGATATTAGGGGTGAAGGTTGAGCGGCGTGTGCGCGCTTCAGTGGAGGTGAGGTTGGCTGTGAGAGAGTTGGAGAACCCCTATTTAAAGCTTGTTGTGCACCAAATTCACACCATCACTTCTTTCCCGCCACCCCAACCTCGTTGCTAAATGTGCACATTTTACATTCTTAACCCACCCCTCAGAATGTACACTACCCTGAACTTGGCCAACCTCCACCCCTGAAAATGGAATTAGCCCACCTCTCTCTTAGTCTACAGTGCATGGCCTGTGTCCAGTTCGACGCATTTTGTCTGTACACTAGGAGGGAGGGTTGTCGACCCAAAATGCAAAGTAGCACTCTACCGCGTGCGCAGCATGCACGCCCTTGTCCCCTACCATGCCCACTCCTCAGTATGGTACCTCATGCGCCCTCGACCTCGACGAGCCGCGCGCTATTTCAAATTACCAGTAACTGCAGTGCGCTGCTGGGTGCGCGAGGTGATTTTTTGTGAATATTCGCGAGATCCATTGAAGAACGAAGGACATTAAATAGTTTCAACGAATGGACGCGATGCATTTACTCATGATGAAAAAGTCAATCGATAACTTTTGCGCTTACGAAAATGGGTTTTACATTTTAAAAGTAAATGTATTAAAAGTAAATCGGCGTTATGAAATCCGAATCCATGTTTGTGTACATATGAGACTCCATTTGCCACCCTATTATCATATTAATGGCATGACAGTACACCAATTACTTATAAACCTTATGAACCAGGCCAGATAAAGGGCCCAAGCCATCTCAAAATCAGATATGGAGCGGCTAGAAGACGCGGTGAGCAGCAATAACTCCGAGATCTACTTTGCCGCCGCCAGTCTGTCACTTCCGCGCCGTCAACGCGTTCAAGTCTCAGTTGGCGATCATTTCTGGTCGTCTATGGGCCGTCAGGGCCGTTGCTACCTGCTAAGGCTTGACGCTCTATTTGTACCAATCAATAGGCAGTTAAGTAGCAGGGGCGCTGCGGCCGCTCCTGTCAATAGGATGGCCAGTGTTAGCGTATTTTATCCCACTAACTACGCGTCGAACGATGTCAATTTCGGCCTGCGATTCAAACGCGTCGCCGGACCAGCTGAAAGTCGGCAAGACGGCAGCGGGGGACCCGCGTTTTTTGGCTTCCATCGCGTGTTTGCGCCGCCAGTGAGTTTAGAAACAAAGACCCGTTGTCTTTGTTTCTTCGTCCCGGTCGTTTAAAGTCTTTGTTGCGCATCTCCCGTCTATAATAGCTCTATTAGCTGTCTACCTTCTCTCTTCCCCTTTTTCTCCCTACCGTCGCCCGGATCCTTCAGAGGGTGTCTCTACCCACCCCCAGATCCTTCAGAGGGTGTCTCTACCTACCTGACCGATCTTTCAGAGTGTCTCTACCCACCCCCAGATCCTTCAGAGGGTGTCTCTACCTACCTGACCGATCTTTCAGAGTGTCTCTACCCACCCCCAGATCCTTCAGAGGGTGTCTCTACCTACCTGACCGATCTTTCAGAGTGTCTCTACCCACCCCCAGATCCTTCAGAGGGTGTCTCTACCTACCTGACCGATCTTTCAGAGTGTCTCTACCCACCCCCAGATCCTTCAGAGGGTGTCTCTACCTACCTGACCGATCTTTCAGAGTGTCTCTACCCACCCCCAGATCCTTCAGAGGGTGTCTCTACCTACCTGACCGATCTTTCAGAGTGTCTCTACCCACCCCCAGATCCTTCAGAGGGTGTCTCTACCTACCTGACCGATCTTTCAGAGTGTCTCTACCCACCCCCAGATCCTTCAGAGGGTGTCTCTACCCACCCCCAGATCATTCAGAGGGTGTCTCTACCCACCCCCAGATCCTTCAGAGGGTGTCTCTACCCGCCCCCAGATCCTTCAGAGGGTGTCTCTACCCACCTGCCCGATCATTCAGAGGGTGTCTCTACCCACCCCCAGATCCTTCAGAGGGCTTCTCTACCCACCTGCCCGATCCTTCAGAGGGTGTCTCTACCCACCCCCAGATCCTTCAGAGGGTGTCTCTACCCACCCCCAGATCCTTCAGAGGGCTTCTCTACCCACCTGCCCGATCCTTCAGAGGGTGTCTCTACCCACCCCCAGATCATTCAGAGGGTGTCTCTACCCACCCCCAGATGATTCAGAGGGTGTCTCTACCCACCCCCAGATCATTCAGAGGGTGTCTCTACCCACCCCCAGATCCTCCAGAGGGTGTCTCTACCCACCCCTATTTTTGTAGTGGATTGAGTGTGTCTCTATTCACTGTCTATCTGGCCCTGGTTGTCTAATATTGACAATATCCCATATCGGCAATTATCAAACACTCCAGCGCGTCCCCTCTCGCTCAACAGGCCGATTACGAACTATTACGTCATCCGAAGCCTCTAACAATGACGCTGAGAGATTTTTTTGCTTGCATCGAGTCCGGCATGCAGCGACACTCGACCGAGGCCTGGGGCGATCGGGGCCTCGAACTGCCCGACTATTTGGCCGCTTCTGGTCGTAAGTTTAACCAAAACTGAAATTCTCCAGATCATATTTCTTCTGCTTCGGCAGTGTGCTGAGCTGTCCTCCCCTCATCCTCCATTTATCCCTCCCCTCATCCTCCATTTATCCCTCCCCTCATCCTCCATTTATCCCTCTCCTCATCCTCCATTTATCCCTCTCCTCATCCTCCATTAATCCTCCCCTCATCCTCCATTTATCCTCCCCTCTTCTTCCATTTATCCTCCCCTCTTCTTCCATTTATCCCTCCCCTCACCCTCCATTTATCCCTCCCCTCATTCTTCATTTATCCTCCCCTTATCCTTCATTTATCCTCCCCTTATCCTCCATTTATCCTCCCCTCATCCTCCATCTATCCC
>CATNEM010000203.1:1007500-1035000 GCA_950096795.1 Macrostomum cliftonense
ACTGGCATAAAATTAATTTCGTCTAATAATGTTTCGTGTTTCGACAAGTTATAACGATGGGTGACTAAAGCCAACTTTACCAAACCCTACATCGAGTTCAGGGAAGAAAACATCTAACTCTCCTCCATTGATCTGATTTCATTGCAGGAAACCTCTACCCCTCCACTGATCGTTCAGTGTAGGAAACCTCTACCCCTCCACTGATCGTTCAGTGCAGGAAACCTCTACCCCTCCACTGATCGTTCAGTGCAAGAAACCTCTATCCCTCCACTGATCGTTCAGTGTAGGAAACCTCTAGCCCTCCACTGATCGTTCTGTGCAGGAAACCTCTACCCCTCCATTGACCGTTCAGTGTAGGAAACCTCTACCCCTCCACTGATCGTTCAGTGTAGGAAACCTCTACCCCTCCACTAATCGTTCAGTGCAGGAAACCTCTACCCCTCCACTAATCGTTCAGTGCAGGAAACCTCTACCCCTCCACTGATTGTTCTGTGCAGAAAACCTCTGTCCCTCCACTGATTGTTCTGTGCTGGAAGTCTCTGTCCCGCATGATCGTTCGTTCAGTCCCATCTCGTCCCTCTAACCGGTTGAGTTGTGCGATTAGAATCAAGAGTTTAAGAGCAACGTACATAAAATAAATATATTATAAATTTAAGTTAATCAACCTACGAGCTTCATATCTCTGAACCGATGATAGAGCAATTAATACTTGACTATTGGCCTCAGGAAATGAAGCTAACGCACACGCAACCTTGAGATTTTATTCGCAGGAATAAACAATCTGGCTACTCAGTATAAGTAGCTTGTTCATCAGACTTCAAATGCGTCAGTTCTGTGGCGTCCTCTGGCGAACTTCTCGGCTGCAGCGTCACCGGATCGTCGCCTCTAGTTTCTGGCTGCTGTAAAAAGTACATTTTGTGTTTAGAAATGCTACGTACTGACATGACTGACAAGGCGCAAAGCAAACTGTTGACCACTATATTAAAAAGACTGAGGTAAAGTATACTCCCTCTTACATAGTAGGCATAATCTCCGTCCTGTTCAACATCCCTGGGAAGACATTTGCCGCAGCAGCAGCAGCAGCAACAGCAACAGCAGCAACACGTGAATAAAAAGCACGCGACCATAAGGCACTGAAATAGTTGGTCAAGACAGTTCAATTTAAGTTTAAGAGTTAATTTAGTCGTTTAGACATCTTTGGGCAAAAGGACAGACTGAAAAGACAAAAAAATGAAAATTTGTTATTTTACCTTGCAACATACATTGTCCAACATAAAATAAGTGGTGACATTGTCCTCGCCGATTTGAGAAGCAATTTGCAGACCAACTGAACCGTATTTGTCATAGATGGCTTTTCGTTTCTCGTCGCCAAGTACGTGATTGGCGCGGTTGAGCTCCTTGATCTGGTTTAAAATGGATC
The DNA here is from genome assembly GCA_950096795.1 of Macrostomum cliftonense. Taxonomy (NCBI): domain Eukaryota; kingdom Metazoa; phylum Platyhelminthes; family Macrostomidae; genus Macrostomum; species Macrostomum cliftonense. Next base: position 1,008,921 of record CATNEM010000203.1, read on the forward strand.
CTTTCGCAAGCATTTATTTTTAAAAAATGTTTAATTAGAAAAATATAGTGCTGCATTACCTTTTCTGCGGCACTTGGATCGGGATTCTTGTCGGGATGGTACTGAAGAGCCAACTGAAATTTTATTAAAAAATTAAAGCATGCATGGAAATTTTTTTTACATTCCAATGAAATTTATTGTATTAATTTACAATATTTTTAATGCTAACTCACTTTTCTGTAAGCCTTCTTCACCTGCTCTGGTGAGGCGCCCTTTTCCAGACCAAGAATTTGATAAAGACTTTCGCCACTTGTTCTAAAATTTGAATTAAAAATATTTAAGCAAATCAAAGTTACGAAAAAAACTATATTTCTTTACTTCTAAAAACTTTACTTTTAAATTAAGGAAATTTAACTTAGGTCTAGTTTTTTTTTACTTTTAGACTTGCAGATAAAATATTTCTTAAGCATTATTTTAACTTGAGCAACTGTAGAATTTGATGATAATCAAACTAGGCAAAATCATCATATAAATGTGGGGCCAAAGCTGCTCTCAATTGTTTTATTAATTTTTTTAAATAAAACAGATTTTTAAAAGAGAAGTTGTAGAATTTTAATTTAAAATTTTAAGTACATCAATAGAATATACTGAGCTGTTAAAATTGCAAAAAATGTCTGAAATCAATAATTGCAGGTTTAATTTTTTTAGGAAGTTACAGCTATAAGGTTCAAAAATGTTGTAAACAAGCCACGTTTTAACTGTTTCTCTTTCTTCTATTAATGATTATACTTTAGTTGGGATCAGGTTTTGAATTAGACAAGTCAAAACTAATAGACACAATAGGAACAAATAAAATTTCGAAGCAACATTTTTTCCGAAAATGAGATGCGAAAATTCCGCCGTCATACCGACTTGGCTAGCAATCATTTATACAATATAGCTGAGCAAAGCAGTTTATACTTTTACTATTTGTGCAGTAATACAAGATAGATATTTAAAATCAAATGAAAAAAACTTACGAAAACTTTCGCTCTGAGTTGGGATGTCCAGAAGAGCTACTTGCATTTGCCATCCTAAACTTTCAAATCTAGGTAACAAAATCCTACGTGCACGTGACAGTTTACTTAAAATTATAGCTAAAAATAATTGGACTAAGTCTAAATAGTAAATGACTTTTGTAAGTTAATAGTGAAAAATTATCACTGTTACAGCTAGGGTGCACACAATAGATTATAGAAAATCTTGCGCTGAGAAAAACTTACTACACACTTTCACGTCTACAATGCACAATCAATTAAAAAGCTGTGGCAATATTAAAAAATTAGAGAGTGATACGCAATATTGTGAGAAGAATATGTTAATCTATATTTTATTTCGAACTTTTCGTGTGAATAAAAGCAGTAAGTAGCGTAAATTAAATAAGGCACACAAGCAACAAATAGAATTTTTATAGCATTAAAGTCTGTCTAGTTATTTTAAAGTTGAAATGCTCACTGAAGCCTTATATTAAATTCGTATTTTTTTATATTCTCGGCAGTATAGCGTAACTTTTGTTAAGCTGAACTGCGATTGTACTTTTAATTCCTTTAGTTATTTTACTTTCGCTGGATGGCTTCGAATCTGGCTTCGGATCGTTGGCGCCTCTAATTGAAAACAGTCCTGAACTTTATTCAAGACATTAATTGATTAATTACAATTTTTAATCTGAATATTCGTTTTAAAGCCAGTCCACATAAAATTAACGAGTATATATGTAAATATAAAATAGAAAGTTTTCGTAAATATATAAAAATATATTGCTGATGCCTGCGAGTTTTTACGACTACTCGTACCCGAGTAGTTACACTAGTAAATTTAGCAATTTTTTGCACACTTACACTTATCAATTCTGCCTTGCACTTATACTTTCCACTGAATTTCTTCAGTAAATATGAATACTTTTAACTAAAATGCTAAAAATCTAAAACGAGCTGCGGTCGTGGGACAAAATAATGCAGTTAGGACAAGGGCATCGCAGAAAATCAAATAGTTCCATTGAAGGCGTACAGTCTTGCTCCATATGCCAGGCCAGAAGATCAACAATTGGCTGACTCAGAAGCATTGGCTGAAATTTTAATTTTGTCGAACTTGGTTAAAATAGAACAACATACCAAGCATTTACATCCACTTTAAAATGATTCTGTCGTTAAAAGCATTTTATTTACCTTATCTTCACGCTCGAATGAACTAGTTTTTACCCAGTCTAGCTGTAAATCTTCAATTAACTTTTCTCTTCTCGTTTTAATTGTCTGTAATTTTCTATCATAAACAGCCACATCGAGCTTATTGCGTTCCTCAAAATTCTCTCGCACTGACTTTGAAACGCAACTAAAAACGAGCGACGCCAAATACGACGGAAACTTCTCTGCCAGCATCGTCTCGGAAGCAGGAGGCCTGTTAAATATGAACGATGCGGAAATGGATATTTTGCAGAATTTATAAAAAATCATTTTCATAATTCAAAAGCACAACTGACAGCTTACTGCGACGATGGAGGCCGATTAAAAAACTTCGTTTTGTTAAAGTCTGCCATGCAGCTTGCGCCCATAACTAAGGTGGTTCTCTTTCAACCGAGTTACCGCACCAAAAATATGTGTCTGACCGAGTCAAGGCTGCCTTCAATTGCAACTACGCAGTTGTTTTTATACTAAAAAATTATTGTTTCAAACTTATTCAGCCATTCTCTGCCGAAAATGCGACTGTAGCAGCATCAAGCCCCTGCAGCTGCAGTCTACCTTGCCACCTCAGATCAGCTACAATGTTAGGCTGTTCAAGGTAAAAAAAGCGTAATCACTTATTTAATTACATTGATTATTGCTACATAGCCACATGCTAAGTCAATACGTTGCTTCATAATTTTCCTTTTCTTAACACAGATAGAATGATACTTTAGGTAGATTATGATAACGCTCTCTGGTATGACGGACTTCAGACTGCCCGTGTGTCCGCCACTCTGTCGGTCTGTCTGTCTGCCTGTCTGTCTGTCTGTGTGTCTGCCCGTCTGTCTTATCTGTCTGCCCGTCTGTCTGTCTGTCTGTCTGTCTGCCCGTCTGTCTGTCTGTCTGTCTGTCTGTCTGCCCGTCTGTCTGTCTGTCTGTCTGTCTGCCCGTCTGTCTGTCTGTCTGTCTGTCTGTCTGTCTGTCTGTCTGTCTGTCTGTCCGTTAGTAAGCCTGTTCACTAATTAAGTTACTCCTAATTTACGAGCGAGCTGTGATCAGATTGGCTAAGCCAGTACGATATCAACGCAAGCAGGACATAAACGACTCAGTTATCACAGTGTGAGCTGGCCAGTTTATTTTAATTACGAGCTAGCTGACACAAAATCAAAAACAACATTTATTAACAGAAATGCGTCATTAAACAAGCTATACTTAGGACCCCAGAAGCTGTCGTGTTTTAGCTATAAATTAGCTTAAATTAGCTACTTTAAACTATTGTTACAGAAACGTATCTTACACATCTGACAAGTTAAAAAGATAAAGCGCCATCGACTTGCGGAATAAAAAAATGCAATTATTACTCATGTTTCTAGATTGTCATTAAGTGCAAATTGTTGCTAAGTTAGCTGTTTTTTTTACCGTAAAACTAAAAATAGACAGAGTTCAATTGTGTACATCGAATGACTTCATCATGGAAATTAACAGGGAAATCACTGACAACAGAAACAAATAAGAAGGGAATTCTCAAAGGGGGGTGGGACAGAAATCAAACATTCGACTCTTCAACAATGCAACGCATCGCTTCTAGTTGATGCAGCGACGAGGCAGGATGCTGAGGACATCGTCGACGACTTGCTGAAGTTGCTGAAAGTGACGAAGGCGGCCAAATCGGCGGCTGCTGCTGCTGCTGCTGCTGCTGCGACGGTACACGAATCAGCGACATTGAATGCTCAACCGGTGAATGGAACTGCTGACGATTCTGAGGTCCCCTTGATGTCATCTCGGTGCTTTGAACAGTCGGAGCCGCCGAGTGAGCGCGGAGCTCGGCCACGGCGAACACAATCCGGCCGAGCAGGTGGCAGCAGCCGGCCAACAGCAGGCCGCACACAGTCAGCACGGTGACAGTCAGTGTCACACTGTGCGCGTCAGCCGCCAACTGGGCTATGGAAACTGCCGATTCAGCGTCCAAACCAAATCCCGACTGCACTGGTCCTGATAAAGTTGTTGCCAAATTGACGTATCGATCGTCTTCAATAGGCAGGTAGTTGCACACCTGGTCGATATAATTAACTTGGCCGCCCAGCCTGTCTGATGCAGAACGAACCGAACTGCTGCAGTCAATGTGTGATTTGTCGCCTCGCAGGCGGCACTGCTGGCTAGCCCTAGTCTGTCTGATGAAGTCCTGGAGGGTGTTAAAATTCTGCGGTTTTATAGGCTTACTTTAATTAGATCATAGCCTGTGGGCTAAAAATAGAAGCACTTAACGCCTTCAGCCAATTAAACTTGTCGGCGGACTCTTCAACATAAGTCCAGTCACTGTACTCTCATAATGTACATTGCCCTGCCAATTTTCCTATCCCTCTCCAACACCCTCTCACCCACAATGAACGCGTTTCTATCATCTAAATGGATGGGTCAATGTACACGTACATGTACTCAAGGAGAGAGAGATTGACTAGCAGGCTGTGTACATTGACTTCACACATTCTTAACTGCCATACGATAAATCAAGGTTTCGTAGTCGTCACCTGATCGTAGTTAAACCTCGCAGCCAACTGCTTCAACCTGGCCGATTCTGCCACGGCCTCGGCTTGGAAAGCGCCCCGAAATCCGGGCCCATTCAGGGCGCGCACCGTAGCAGCCACTTCGGCCGCGCTGGCCTCCGTCAGGCGGGCCAACAGCCGGTGTCGATGATTGCGACCGGTTGCAGCGCCGTCGCCGCCGCCTACGCCGCCACCAGCAGCGTCGCTTATCTGGCGACTAAGAGCCAGGGCGCAGAGCAGGACCGAGGCAAAGGCAGCCGCGCACAGCAGCGCCTGACAATGGCCGGTGAGCAGACAGCAGGAGGCGGGCGAATCGCCCACCAACGAACAAGACGAAGCCAGTGTAGTCGCGGCTGACTCCGCCGTTTTCTTCGATCGTCCATTGACAGTCTGAGCTGAACTGTCGTGATGCAGCTGCATCAGACGACGAACAGCTCCGGCGGTGCCGCAGACTCTGTGCGCTAGGAGCAGCAAGTCGAACAGCAGTAGCAGCAGCCTCAGCTGTATCATCGTCATGCTAGCTGATCCGCCAATCTCCCTTGGAGAAGTACCGTCAAGATTGTCCAGCCCTTGGTCCTGGTCGGAGCTCGGCATGACCATCAGCAAGCTGTCATCGTTGCTGCTAAAGTAGCGATGCGAATCAGTCGAATGTCCAGTCGATGATTGCGTAATTGGTGTAAATTGCGTAAATTGCGTAATTGGTGTGGCATCAACCGTGTCGAATTTTGCTCCGAGTTTCAGCTCGGTTAGTTCGCGAAATTTTGGTAACAATTGATCGAATCTAAAGCAGTAAAAATTATCGATATTGGTAAGTAAACAATTGAAACTTAAATTTCTAAAATGTACGATTTTTCATTAGTAATAATAATAGACAAAGGGGTTGTGGGCTCACTCTACGCAGGGTATGCAGGCACAAGCTCAACACACCGATGTACATCTATCTGCCCTGGACTTTCTCGTCACCTGGCAGTGTACAGTTTGCGTGCTTTGGGGGAGGGGTGTTGGTCCTCATAGACCCTCCTAATTTTAACACTCTGTGGCCATGCTTTGGGGGAGGGGTGTTGGTCCTCATAGACCCTCCTAATTTTAACACTCTGTGGCCATGCTTTGGGGGAGGGGTGTTGGTCCTCATAGACCCTCCTAATTTTAACACTCTGTGGCCATGCTTTGGGGGAGGGGTGTTGGTCCTCATAGACCCTCCTAATTTTAACACTCTGTGGCCATTCATGTGGATATTCTAAATGTACATTTAGGAGAGTCAATGCACAAATCTGTACATCTAATAGTCGATATTATCTATTGCAAAGTGTGCACAAAAATAAATCGAAACCGACCGTCTCCACATTCGTGTCGGAATCAAATGCAACTCGCCAGCCGTGGTGTCCTCCAAGAAGGTCATAAAATCAACGTCGCTCCTTTGTAGACGCGCCGGCCACTCAGGCAAGCCGTTCGGCGCGCCCTGTTGAAAATTATACAAAGACTCGACAAAGACGCTGCTGACTGTGCCGTCGCCGCCGCTTCGATTAAATAGCGAGCGAGGAAAGCTCAGCCAAGGGTTGCTGCGCAAGTTTCTGAGCTGTCTGGCGTACACGGAGTAGCGCCTGTCTAGCTGGGTTTGCATCGAATCAACTTCCTCGGCCAGGTAGGCCGACAACTCGGCTGAGAACTCGGCGTACCGAGACCGGAACAGCTCGGCCAGCAGAGCTGCCGGGTCTTCGCCAGCCGCCCCACCCGACCAGCCCGAGTCCGACAACGCCAAGAAGTTCTCCGACAATCGCTGCAAATCTTGGTCTAACGACCGCTGACAAGCCTGACGCATCCGGTACAGGTGGCGCATCTTCATCGACTGCTGACGATCGGCTGATTCGCGCAATCGCTCTAGCATAGTTGCCATGGCAACACGGGCTGGTTGTTGTTGCTGTTGGTTGGAATCATGCTGTCGACTTGTCAGCCTGCTGAGTTCCGGGTATTGAAGCCACTGCACTATGGCTAAGCCTGCAGTGAAGGTGAACAGGAGGCTGTACGCCACCCGGGCGGTGATGTAGGCCGCAATTAGCATGCGTCTCTGCCAGCCGATGGAGGCTGCTGGGCTGCTGTTGGACTGACTGAGTTGGTGTGGCTCGCGGCTTGAGTGACACCTTTCATTGCTTGAAAGGATGAAAGTTTGATTCAGCTATTCATAGTTTACTGAGCTCTTTATGAATCTGAATATATCAGCACCCAGCTTCATCAACCATCAGCACCCAGCTTCATCAACCATCAGCACCCAGCTTCATCAACCATCAGCATCCAGCTTCATCAACCATCAGCACCCAGCTTCATCAACCATCAACACCCAGCTTCATCAATCATCAAGACCCAGCTTCATCAATCATCAACACCCAGCTTCATCAATCATCAACACCCAGCTTCATCAACCATCAACATCCAGCTTCATCAACCATCAGCACCCAGCTTCATCAACCATCAGCATCCAGCTTCATCAACCATCAGCACCCAGCTTCATCAACCATCAACACCCAGCTTCATCAATCATCAACACCCAGCTTCATCAACCATCAACACCCAGCTTCATCAATCATCAAGACCCAGCTTCATCAATCATCAACACCCAGCTTCATCAACCATCAACACCCAGCTTCATCAACCATCAACACCCAGCTTCATCAACCATCAACACCCAGCTTCATAAAAAGTCTTACACAGTCGAATGGTGCGGCTGCTGCTGCACCCGCTGCCGCTGCAACAGCTGCTTGCGCAGAAAAATCCTCAAAGCCAGCAGAGCAATCAGCAAGAAGATGTACAGCAGCAGCAGGACTGAACAGAGCAGTGCCGGCATGGTGCCAGCAGCTGCCGCTCTGTTTCTAGTCCCTAACCAACCAGTGCCAAAGCGGGACGTGTCTTCGACTCCGGAACCGGCTCGCCTGTCGCCGCGCTTGTCAACAACGCTCAGATAGACTCGGCGTCGCTCTCCTCGGCAATCGTCAAGGTCGAGCTCGAGGTCGAGATCGCCCGTTTCAGTTGGGCCGGGAAATTTAACGGCAACTAAAAATTGTCCGCGACGAGGCCTATCGAGCTGCCTGAGTCCCTGGCCAGACGGGGACACAGGGATGAGCCAGTCCTGGTCTAGGATGCGTCGGTGCCTCGGGCCGAGGACCTTCAGCTGGGCTCGGAGATAAACTACGGGAGATTGAGCTGCCTGAGCGACTGGAGGTTGCGCCTCCACGGAGCCTGGGCGATTGGGATTTGGGTGTGGGATCAATAGTGGAATTAGCAGTGACAAACTACAGCCTTGAGTAAAATTAAAGCAATGTAAAAAGTACATGAATATCTAAACATGATGAACACAATCAAAACCACACATCATCAACAAATGAAACCGCACATCATGAACACAATGCAGCTAAACATTATCAACACAATAAAGCCGCACATCATCAACACATTGAAAGAACACATTTTTAACACAATAAAACCACACATCAACACAATGCAGCCACACATCGTCAACAAAATGAAGCCACACATCGTGAACACAATGCAGCCACACATCATCAACACAAAATGATACCACACATCGTCAACAAAATGAAGCCACACATCGTCAAAAAAATGAAGCCACACATCGTCAACAGAATGAAGCCACACATCGTCAACAAAATGAAGCCACACATCGTCAACCACACATCATGAATACTATGAAACCACATAACACAAATCTTTTTCATAATGGACAATAATTTGACCTGTCAAGTAGCTACTAAGAATTATTTAGGATTGCAGTATAATGCAAAAAGAATCCTATAGGAACTAATGGCTGCATCACACGTACTACTCGTATATCGCCCTTATTAAAGGATGACTCGTTAATTCAATCGCAGCCCAGACTCTCAGCCACATCCTGTCCTCAATTTCTTTCAACTTATTCCTGTAAGTTCAGAATCCGCCTCGCTGTCCTATCCTACATCCTTGACTTAATTTTCAGAGCTCCCTTGCAACGGGCTCGCATTGCAGGTGAACCGCTGTGGGTAGCTCTCTCTGAGGCGCTAATTGAATTCAGTCTCATGCTCACTGGGACAGCTGTAGGCGCCTGTCCAGCATCTCTCAATGATTGGGCGTCGTATTTTTTTCTCGTAGGAAACGACCTGATTGATATGCGAATATCATTCCAGATGGCCGGCCTGAAGGGCTAATGCACTTTCTGATTTTTTCTGCTTTTCTGCAGTGATTTTTCTGACGTGAAGTCCTTTTCTAGCGTTATCGTTTGCAACTAGCTAGGCCAAATAACTCCAGTTTGCTGTCTCTGCTCTGTTTCCTCCCTCTACTGTCTGTGTCTCTATTCTGTTTCTCCCTCTACTGTCTGTGTCTCTGCTCTGTTTCCTCCCTCTACTGTCTGTGTCTGTGCTCTGTTTCCTCCCTCTACTGTCTGTGTCTGTGCTCTGTTTCCTCCCTCTACTGTCTGTGTCTGTGCTCTGTTTCCTCCCTCTACTGTCTGTGTCTCTGCTCTGTTTCCTCCCTCTACTGTCTGTGTCTGTGCTCTGTTTCCTCCCTCTACTGTCTGTGTCTCTATTCTGTTTCTCCCTCTACTGTCTGTGTCTCTGCTCTGTTTCCTCCCTCTACTGTCTGTGTCTGTGCTCTGTTTCCTCCCTCTACTGTCTGTGTCTGTGCTCTGTTTCCTCCCTCTACTGTCTGTGTCTGTGCTCTGTTTCCTCCCTCTACTGTCTGTGTCTCTGCTCTGTTTCCTCCCTCTACTGTCTGTGTCTGTGCTCTGTTTCCTCCCTCTACTGTCTGTGTCTCTGCTCTGTTTCCTCCCTCTACTGTCTGTGTCTGTGCTCTGTTTCCTCCCTCTACTGTCTGTGTCTCTATTCTGTTTCTCCCTCTACTGTCTGTGTCTCTGCTCTGTTTCCTCCCTCTACTGTCTGTGTCTGTGCTCTGTTTCCTCCCTCTACTGTCTGTGTCTGTGCTCTGTTTCCTCCCTCTACTGTCTGTGTCTCTGCTCTGTTTCCTCCCTCTACTGTCTGTGTCTCTGCTCTGTTTCCTCCCTCTACTGTCTGTGTCTCTACTCTGTTTCCTCCCTCTACTGTCTGTGTCTGTGCTCTGTCCTTATCTGATCTCATGTGCCTCATCTTCTCCTATCTCTTCTTATTTTTCTTATCTTACGAGCGTATAATCACTTTGTTGGATTTCGCATTTCTGATCTATTAGGTCAAATTTACTCGCAATTGCATTTTCCCGTTAATTTTTTGCCACAGATCAAGGAAATCTGTTCCTAAAAATCCGAAGTTTAAATTACGCTCGTAGATTATATTATTGTTATCTTTAGCGCAGCATTAATGCTTTGATAACTTAATGTGTGAAAACATAGGATATCCATTAGCAATCTACGGCACTATTTATTTATAATAGACTTTAAAGCTAGTGCAACTATCTCTAATGCAAAATCTTCCTATCTATTTCCCCCTCAAGTTGGCTTTTACGCCTCCTAATTCTCCCATCTTGATTATGACAAATTCATATTAGTTGCCAACTAGCCGCCCCCTACTGCTGCCCACGTAGGCCTTTCCGGCACCGACCATCGCCCACAAGTGAAATTGGAATAATATTTTCGTATCGGCAATAAATCATTTTTCCCCTTCGTATTGCTCTCATTGAAGCCTCGATCAGCCGATCTCTATATTTCTATCTAAAAACACTTTTCTGTGCGGTCTTGCACTCTGTAACAACGAGATCTGACCAGAAGCTGCCAAAATTCTAGCTGGCTCTCCTGTCTGTAGGTTTCATAGAAAAATCAAGTAAATGTCAGTTCTTTTTCTGCAAAACCAGAACCTTGCCTAACACTGCGCTATGTTGTGTGTAGAAGGCAAAAATTATAATATAGCATGATGTTTTCGTACTGTGAAAAAGCACTACTGTCAGTCTCATCCTGTTTAAATGTAGTAAAACTCTGATGCAATTTTAGCCTGTTATTGTTTATTGCTTGACAAGTTCCTGAGCTTTTTATTTTTATATTGTGTGAATTGTTGTAAAGCAAAATCTTGCTCCGGGCATTTACATCTCTGGTGACCTAGAGGTTTTGTTTTTCGCTAATCTAATTAATCAAAACTAGCATTCAGTGTTTTTAAAACATCTTACGAGCGTATGCATTTGTTTATATTTTTTATTCAAGTTCACGAAAAAAACTTATACTTGTTTTTTTTGAACTTGGATTCCGTAAATAATGGCATATCTATTTTTAGAAGCGCATGCACGTAGGAGAAGCCGGTATTTATTTTTTAGGAATGAATGTACGCAGAAGATGATATCTATTTTTAGAAGTGCATGTACGCAGAGTAGCCTGCATCTATTTTTAGAAGAGCATGTACTTACGTCAAGTTCGTATATAGGACAAGGACACCTTAAGTAGATTGATATAGGAGTGTATGTACAAGCCCAATCTCTATTTTTAGAAAGCTATTTCCGCGGAAGAGCCACTTTTCTCTGCCAAAGAGAGCACTTTTTTATAATTATATACGAGCGCATTTGAAACAATGTTAGTTGCCTTTTAATTTACTGCAAACTTGCAATAAAAATAATCACCGTCTCACCGATTTGTGGAAATAGTTGACCTCGACATTTTCCTATAGTAATTCGCCTATGGAATAAATTTTAGTATCGTTTTAGCTCTATTTTTTAAGTGTCCAATTTTGACTTTCGATAATAAACAAATGAAAAATATTCCTTTTCCACTCTCAACAAGATTACATAAGTATCATCAGTCTAAATTTATCTTGTATGGTACACGGATTACCCAAAGATGAAATTCACAAGTGTAAAATAAAATCAAACGGGTTAGCGAAGCTTGCTGCAGTAAATTAGACAAGGCTATAGCGCCTGCTTTAAAGGGTACCTGGATTTTCGACAAGAAATAAATTGACTGCAACATGTTGGCTTGATTCGGAGAATTTTCCTCATCCGTAAAGCATAGGATTTAACAAGTTAGGTTGGGAAATCAATAATTGTTGGATTGCATTTCAAAACCTGTATCCAAGCTACAGAGAATCTAAAAATCAAAAGTCAAGTAGAATGAGTAGCCATTTAATCCGAAACCAGATATCTTTGATACAGGCTGGACAATTGGGAACATTTTCAATATTCAACTCAAGTTTGTTTGTATACTTGACTTTTGAAAAGAATCAAAGGAGTGAATAGGGATTACCGATTTGAGGACTAACTCGATTCTATTCACAACAGTCGCGTACGCAAGGGGGCCTTGGCTCCCCATCAGCCCGCCCAAAAAAACCCGAAAATCAAAAATAGCGGAGAAAAATTCCTAAATTTTTACCTTTAAGCCATCAGCACCAACCTCATACAAGCTCAGAGCGGTGTGCATATCACAGACAGGGGCACCCATATCACAGACAGGGGCAACCCATATCACAGACAGGGGCAACCCATATCACTGACAGCGGCAACCCATATCACAGACAGGGGCAACCCATATCACAGACAGGGGCAACCCATATCACAGACAGCAGCAACCCATATCACAGACAGCGGCAACCCATATCGCAGACAGGGGCAACCCATATCACAGACATGGGCAACCCATATCACAGACAGGGGCACCTATATCACAGACAGGGGCACCTATATCACAGACAGGGGCACCTATATCACAGACAGGGGCAACCCATATCACAGACAGCGGCAACCCATATCATAGGCAGCGGCAACCCATATCATAGACAGCAGCAACTCATATCACAGACAGGGTCGCTCACCTCATAGACAGGGGCGCTCACCTCATAGACAGGGGCGCTCACCTCATAGACAGGGGCGCTCACCTCAGACAGGGGCGCTCACCTCACAGACAGGGGCGCCAACCTCACAGACAGGGGCGCTAACCTCACAGACAGGGGCAACCCATATCATAGACAGGGGCAACCCATATCACAGACAGCAGCAACCCATATCACAGACAGGGGCAACCCATATCACAGACAGCAGCAACCCATATCACAGACAGCAGCAACCCATATCACAGACAGCAGCAACCCATATCATAGACAGGGACAACCCATATCACAGACAGCGGCAACCCATATCACAGACAGCGGCAACCCATATCACAGACAGGGGCAACCCATATCATAGACAGGGGCAACCCATATCACAGACAGGGGCGCTCACCTCACAGACAGGGGCGCCAACCTCACAGACAGGGGCGCTAACCTCACAGACAGGGGCAACCCATATCATAGACAGGGGCAACCCATATCACAGACAGGGGCAACCCATATCACAGACAGCAGCAACTCATATCACAGACAGGGTCGCTCACCTCATAGACAGGGGCGCTCACCTCATAGACAGGGGCGCTCACCTCAGACAGGGGCGCTCACCTCACAGACAGGGGCGCCAACCTCACAGACAGGGGCGCTAACCTCACAGACAGGGGCAACCCATATCATAGACAGGGGCAACCCATATCACAGACAGGGGCGCTCACCTCACAGACAGGGGCGCCAACCTCACAGACAGGGGCGCTAACCTCACAGACAGGGGCAACCCATATCATAGACAGGGGCAACCCATATCACAGACAGCAGCAACCCATATCACAGACAGCAGCAACCCATATCACAGACAGCAGCAACCCATATCATAGACAGGGACAACCCATATCACAGACAGCGGCAACCCATATCACAGACAGCGGCAACCCATATGACAGACAGGGGCAACCCATATCATAGACAGGGACAACCCATATCACAGACAGCGGCAACCCATATCACAGACAGCGGCAACCCATATCACAGACAGGGGCAACCCATATCACAGACAGGGGCAACCCATATCACAGACAGCAGCAACCCATATCATAGACAGGGACAACCCATATCACAGACTGCGGCAACCCATATCACAGACAGCGGCAACCCATATCACAGACAGAATATCAAAGCATTGTTGGAATGCCAAGTTAAAAAACACCTGTTCAACTCACCCTCCACAGTCACTGTCCAGTGACCATCGTCAGCTGATTTCAATCTCGCCGATACTGTCACAATTTTTGCTTCGCCGCCGACATTTGACCGACAGAAATAGTCTCCGAGCAGGGAGCGATTCTCTGAAGCAAATTTATGTTCGTGGGAGGGCGGAGTTGGGGTTTAAGATTTTGTTGAAATGCGTTATAATAGCCGCCTAAAGATTCGCCTATGCGATTGGCTGTGAGCTTGCTATCGGAATTGGGGGGAGTGGGGCCGGTTAGAGCGGAACACCTTTTCCTACTTGACTGACTGAAAGGCTAAATGGGAATTGTTCGCCGACACGCTTCTTTTAGGGATCAGTGATCCCCAATTGGGGAAAAATTGTGAGGGTTTTCTTATCCTTACAGTGGGAGAGAAATGACATTTTATTGTACGGGTACATGTTGGATGCTGAAGAGAAATCATCCATTGATATTTCTTTTCCTCTGTCTCCACCTCCTTGTATCTATCCATTCCATTCAATTTTGTCTACTTCTTCAAGACAGTATTTTTTCCCTTATTTCAATGCCAGTTAACCTTAAAAATTGATCGATTCATTTTATAATAAATGGTCAAACTTTTTTGTCAGATAATTCTACAGCTTCCAATGCAGTGCAGAGTTATATTTATCCTCCCATAAGGGATGGGAAAAATGCATGCCGACATTTGCTAATAATCGTTGCAACTCAAATCGATTTTCTTTGTACTTTTAGCGACTTGAGCTGTTAGTTATAAGGCATTATTAGTCGCTGGGCGAGCCTGAAAGCCTAAAGGTGTGAAATGAAAAAAACCCACACCGACTTGGAACTGCTATAGGAGAAAGTGTCACCTTTTCTTCCATTCTCAACAAGCAGCTCTATATAGTTTTTCTTCACACCAGTCTTTAACCTGTTCAGCGCGTTGGCAAGCAACAAAAGCTAGTTAGGGAGGGAAACCCAGGTTGCACTGTCTTCACAACCGGATCAAAATAGGAATAGCTATGTAGGATGTGGCTAGGAGGTTTTGTTTCTGCTCAGAAAATCAATGCTTAAAGAAAGTTTGGGGCTGTAGCTAGACTCTTAAAGCTCAGCATGAAAGATTAGTCCACCAATTTGGTTCTATGAAATTGAAGAAACACATTACAAGAGAAAAGTATGAAAGCTTCTGCTAGCAGCTTTGAAGTCAAAATTCTTCGTTGGGGTATTAGCTTATTTAACCAAATTTGTTAGGCCTTTATTTTGACAGCTGACAGGTGAAGCGGCTGACGAGATTAAGAAAGTAAATTATAAGCCTTGATGACCAGCGGGTGCTGGATACTTGATTTAATAGTTTCGTAAATTTTTGTGGGTCGACCCTAGACCATACAGCCCACTTTAAAGTGCACAAAATACGGACATACCGACAGTCAGAGCTAGACAGACGGACAGACAGACAGGCACACAGACAGACAGACAGGCAGACAGACAGACAGACAGACACACAGACAGACACACAGACAGACACACAGACAGACAGAGAGAAAGACAGACAGACACACAGACAGACAGACAGACAGACAGACAGACAGACAGACAGACAGACAGACAGACAGGCAGACAGACAGACAGACAGACACACAGACAGACACACAGACAGACACACATACAGACAGACAGACAGACAGACACCAGACAGACAGACAATATTACTGAATTAAACCGTCTCATAGGCTTTTCGAGCTACATACAGCATATCAACTGAGACCAAAGTTTCATTCAATATCACCGGAGCCTGCTGTTACAGATGTACTTCAAATCAGGCCACGAAAGAAGCTAATTAGAAGTAGAGCAGAAAAAAAGCAGGAACGAGACTTGACCCAGCATTCAGTTCAGCAAGAATTTCTTGGATCATTTTTGCAAAAAAATATGGCCAAAATTGGCAGGTCACTCTAGGAGAGGCTGTTAGCCTTTTATGGAACTTTATTTCATATTAGAAGACCCAAAGTGACCATGTTGTTCATTGCTGGGCAGTATATTAAAAGCCTTCTCAAAAAATTACTGAATGCAAGATGGAAGTCTTATAAAAAGGAAGAAATGGATTTTTCCCCCATCCCCTCTACAAGCTTCAGGTTTTCTAGCCACATTGAAAAGAATTCCGCATATTGAACGCAAATTCACTTTTTTTCTGCAGTACACAATGGCTTCTGTATGGACGGGGGGGGGGGAGTTTTTTCCCCTGCACTCGCTGACAGCTTGCAGAAGGCGCAAGGCGTTCGAAAATAAGGAAGTTGCAGTGTCCGCCATATGAGAAATTATGTTTATGACAAGAAATACACGTTGGAGGAAGTGGAGTCGGGAATGTGCACGGCTAATTAGAGGCCCCCTCTAGGTTGGGCCGCAAATTTGCATAATGAGATTAGGCCAACTGAAACGAGAGGTACAGCCGTTTCGGGGTTTCCGGGACCAGTTAAAGGATTTTGATTGCAATTCGTGTGGACTCCCGTCAAAGTGATCGATGATTGCTGCGGAAGGCTTGGCGCAGTTGCAATATTGGCTTGTGGCTAAGTATGAAGGACGTGACGCTCTAGAGTCCAAAGATACACACGAGTACAGCCTGCTTTTAGACACAGCCAAATATTGACTAAATAGCCGTGTCCGAAACATCTTACTCAGACCAGACACAATAATCTACTCACACTGAGCAAAACAATCTACTCACACTGAGCACAACAATCTGTACTCACACTGAGCACAACAATCTACTCACACTGAGCACAACAATCTGTACTCACACTGAGCAAAATAATCTACTCACACTCAACACAACAATCTGTACTCACACTAACCACAACAATCTGTACTCACACTGAGCACAACAATCTGTACTCACACTGAGCACAACAATCTGTACTCACACTGAGCACAACAATCTGTACTCACACTGAGCACAACAATCTGTACTCACACTGAGCACAACAATCTGTACTCACACTGAGCACAACAATCTGTACTCACACTGAGCACAACAATCTGTACTCACACTGAGCACAACAATCTGTACTCACACTGAGCACAACAATCTACTCACACTGAGCACAACAATCTACTCACACTCAGCACAACAGTTAGCACAACAAACTGAACTCACTGAGCACAAAAATCTGCTCACACTGAACACATCAATCTGTACTCACACTGAGCACAACAATCTGTACTCACACTGAGCACAACAATCTGTACTCACACTGAGCACAACAATCTGTACTCACACTGAGCACAACAATCTGTACTCACACTGAGCACAACAATCTGTACTCACACTGAGCACAACAATCTACTCACACTCAGCACAACAATTAGCACAACAAACTGAACTCACTGAGCACAAAAATCTGCTCACACTGAACACATCAATCTGTACTCACACTGAGCACAACAATCTACTGACACTGAGCACAACAATCTGTACTCACACTGAGCACAACAATCTACTGACACTGAGCACAACAATCTACTCCGGCTGAATGCATCAATCTACTCAGTTATAACACAAGCCATCTCACCTGCAATCTCCAAGTTCAAAATCGGCATTGAGTTCGACCTCACTGTGTAACGAAAACTTCCACCATCGCCGAGTGCTGGCCGAATCCCCGCCTCATCAAATTCATTCCAGACTCTATCGCCGTCGGCGTGAATGGTTGCGTTGGGCACCAGAAGACTGGCATTGAGTTGGCAATTGTGGCGTGACCAGGTGGACGTGGAGACGGCGAAAGGAGTTCGAACTTGCACAGCAACTGAGTACCTGCACGGCGAATATTGGGGATTACAATGGATTGCTAATCTACTCGAATTGAGATGAAGGACTAAATTGGATTGCTAATCTACTCGAATTGAGATGAAGGACTAAATTGGATTGCTAATCTACTCGAATTGAGATGAAGGACTAAATTGGATTGCTAATCTACTCGAATTGAGATGAAGGACTAAATTGGATTGCTAATCTACTCGAATTGACATGAGGGATTAGAATGTATTACCAAAAATCAATTTAATCTTTGAGACAAAAATATAATGGATTGCTAATCCATATAATGATATAGTAAATTCATAGAAAATTTTTGCACCTCGGAACTCCTTCAACGGGCGCATCTGGTCGGAACCTTTCCGATGATGCAACAGGCTGCCGCAGCCGATGAAACCGAAACTGTCGAGCCTCGAGTCGCCCATCAAGATTAGCTCGAAGTTGCGCCCTCACCATGTAGCTATCGGGCAGATCCACGCCTGTATCGTGCCTGATTGTCAACGCCCCAAAGTCGAGCACGCCTCGCCGATGGAAGCTGGAGTTGCTAGCTGGAACTGACAGGGATCTGGTGGGACCTGCCCAGGCTGGCCTGCTGCCACCAGCGGGCGCCAGAGCGACGGAGTAAGCCAGCTGGTACAGCCTGTCAGGGGGGCTGTAGGCCAGGTGACAGGCAAAGTGAGACCGGTTCAAACCGATCGGCGACATCAAGCCCGAGAAGGTTGGCGTCAGGGTGAACGTGTCAGCGGTGCCTGTGGGTGACGGATGTGTGCGGATGGTCGATTGTTACTAGGGAGGGGGGAGTTAGAGATTCATTCTAAATTATCCAAGGTTCGGAGTTATGAATTGAAGGACAAAAAGCAACTATAGAAGTGATACGAGCTAGACGCATAAATGGATAAAGTAAGAAGAAGATATAGAAAGTAATGAGAAGAGGAAGGCAGAGGCAAAAAGGCAAGACGAGAGGGAAGAAAGAAGAAGGGAAAAGGAAAGAAAAAGAGAGGAAAGAGGGGAAAAGAGAAGGGAAGAGGGGAGAAAAGGGGAAGAAAGAGGGGAACACAGAAGAGAAGCGGGGAGAAACGGGGAAGAAAGAGGGGAAGACAGAAGGAAAGAGGGGAGAAACGGGGAAGAAAGAGTGGATGACAGAAGGGAATAGGGGAGAAAAGAGGAACAGAGAGGGAAGACAGAAGGGTAAATGAAGGGTAACAGGATGGACAGGGGAGAGGTGATACGTTGTGAAAGACAGAGTCATACAATTGCGTGAGCCACAAAAGCAATAAAAGCAAAGGCTTCGGTGACAAATAAGTAAGTACAATAAGCTTTACGCTCATAAATAAATAAAACAGCATAGAAATGAAAAAGAATTAACTACAGAACTAAAGCTAAAAACATTTTGTACACAAGTATATATAGATAGATACGAGTACTCTATAGATAATCAAAGGAATCTTTAGTCGAAAAAGCACAAGCGGATAAAAATTCTAAATCTTTTGTGCCAGATAAAAGGCACGATTTTTTGTGGTTGAGATAAGCAAGAGAGCAAGGAACGGGAGAACCCCTAAGAAAACTGACAGTTCCAATGTTTCGCACCATTTTAGCTAGTTTTTTTTGTCCTGCTAGTAAGAATAGCGTCCGTCACATCAAGCGTGAAATGAACGAAGTCACGCAAAAAAAGTTGCTGAAAGCATTTATCCCGCTAAGCAGGGAGTTTTTTTCATTTCATTTCAACAATAAATCCGACAAATTGAAAAACAGATTCGATTATACTGCACAATACTACTTTCAAAGATATTTAAGTAAGTAGGATACTGCGTATTTGTGGTTTATTTTTCAATAAATATGCAGAAAAAAGTATGTTTTTTGAAAATCTAATATAAAATATTGGCTAAACTAATACACACCTTTTCCGCAGGTTGGTTCAGCAGTCACACATTTCGATCGAAAGTAGATGACGCATGGGGCAGCGGTGTAGCAGTCCAACTGACAGCAGGCGTTACCTGTCAAGAATGATTGGCTTGATTTCATTTGCTGGTTCAACATAAAATTAAACACTTAGAGGACAGTGATAAAATATAAGGAACCAAAATAAGTACATAGAAAGAGAGTGGCGTGATTCGTTAGAAAGGGGTTGCACCAGCATGTATATGCCATGGGTTTTTCCCAGAAGGTAAAGCAGGGATGGCGCTTGATGTTTTAAGGATAGGGGATGGCGCCACGAGGTTTTTACAAAAAAGGGTGGCGCCACGAGGTTTTGAGGAAAGGGGTGGCGCCACGTGGTTTTGAGGAAAGGGGTGGCGCCACAAGGTTACGAGGAAAGGACTAGCGCCACAAGGTTTTATTGAGAAAGGGCTAGCGCCACGAGGTTTTGAGGAAAGGGCTAGCGCCACAAGGTTTTTTCGAGAAAGGGGTGGCGCCACAAGGTTATGAGGAAAGGGCTAGCGCCACGAGGTTTTGAGGAAAGGGATGGCGCCACGAAGTTTTAAGGAAAGAGGTGGCGCCACGAGGTTTTGAGGAAAGAGGTGGCGCCACGAGGTTTTGAGGAAAGGGGTGGCGCCACGAGGTTTTGAGGAAAGGGCTAGCGCCACAAGGTTTTTCCGAGAAAGGGGTGGCGCCACAAGGTTATGAGGAAAGGGCTAGCGCCACGAGGTTTTGAGGAAAGGGGTGGCGCCACGAGGTTTTTTCGAGAAAGGGGTGGCGCCACAAGGTTTTATTGAGAAAGGGGTGGCGCCACAAGGTTTTATTGAGAAAGGGGTGGCGCCACGAGGTTTTAGGGAAAGGGGTGGCGCCACGAGGTTTTGAGGAAAGGGGTGGCGCCACGAGGTTTTTTCGAGAAAGGGGTGGCGCCACAAGGTTTTATTGAGAAAGGGGTGGCGCCACAAGGTTTTATTGAGAAAGGGGTGGCGCCACGAGGTTTTAGGGAAAGGGGTGGCGCCACGAGGTTTTGAGGAAAGGGGTGGCGCCACGTCGAGGCGAACTCACCCAATCGCTGGCATCCCGGATGCCTCAGACAGGCCAGACACTTCGCCTTAGCGTAGCCGCAGTCGCTGCGCCCAGCCAACTCGCCGATTGGCAGCAGGAGTTCCTCGTCTGTCGTCATGTTGAACAGCCGGCTCAACAGGCCAGTCGCTTGGCCGCAACGAAATTCGTAGGTTTTTCGCCTTGCAGCATTTTGTCCGGCCTGGTAGTCTAACAGACTCTGCGATTGAATTATATGGACTACCGATATGTTGCGAAAGTAATTTTGTAGACTTATCAAGTAATTCTGAATCTAGCGACTCATAAAACAGGAGAGAAAGTATGTGTGTGTCTGTGTGTCTGTGTGTGCTTGCATGAGTTACAAGCGCCAAGGTTCGCATGGACCATGGAGTGATTAATCAAGAACAAACATATTTTTGTGCTTTCGAGTTTAAGCAGGAGAGAAAACTATGTAAATCTTGCCTAGCCACGGGGGCAAAGGGATGAGAAGAGGAGCAGCTTGCAAGCGGATGAATTATTTATTAGTACAGTCAGTCAGTCAGTTCGAAAAACAGAGGCAGGAACATTTCTGGAAGAAAATTTCATACGAAAGCAATAATACCCAGATTTTGGGGTATCTTTCTAGACAGATTGCATATCCTCAATCCCAGATGTCTGAGGCTTAAGTTTGGCTAGCTGCACAAGTACTAAACTAAAACCGCCACTCACTGATCCTTGTTTTAAGACTTCACATGCTATTCAGAATTAATGCAGGTTAGCTACGGAGAAGTGAAAGACAGCAATTGATTCATGGGGAGAGAACATCGACCAAAAGTTACTGGCTGCTCTTTAGAGTTTGCTACACAAGTGGCCATTAATCACCCAATTCAAAGAGAAAGAAAACCAGGCAAGGAATGGGGTATAGCGAAACTGGGATCGTTAAAAGGAAAAAGAGCATTAGGAAAACACTTATTAAAGGCTTCTTGAACTGATTGATTCGAATTAAAGTATCAGAAAAATCGACTGAAACTAACATGATTGGCGTTCGAACTTTTCGACTTCTTAATTTGATCCTAGGATTTTTCAGACAGAAGGATAATGCTGAGTTGACTCACCCCCGGTGAGCAGCTCTCGTTGAGCTTCCTGTAATGGTACAAATCACCAGGCAGGTAGCCCGGTGGACACTGACTGACCGTTGAACGACTGCCGCAGGTGGCTCGGCCAACTTTGGTGAGGCCGCTGTCCTGTCTCTCCAAGCGGACAATGTAATGATCTGGTACCGGTTGTCTGCAGAAGTTTTCGGGGACTTTTATTTTAGCAGCTATTGATGGTAATGCACACATAATTACATACTTCGATTGATCTTGCCGCTATTTTCAAAATCATATCGAATAATAAAATTGTCGTTCTCCACGTATTATACATATATAACGCCATTTATATATGTATAATCTTATCTTATCTTATCTTCTGTTTTAGGCACTGTATCTCGCATCAAAGATTTTGATCTCGCTGCCGTTTAATTGATCTTATCTTTTGATCTTGGCACGTGTCTTTACACCTTATCTTAATTATGTTTATTGAACTGAATTTTTATAGCCATTCATTACCACTATGTTTGTCACTTCTGTGTTTTAAATAAATAATAAATAAATTTAGACAGTCGATCTTGCGACCAGGTGTACATCCCACGGCACAGCCGCAGCTAGTTGCGCGGCGCATCCGAGTGCTGGAGGGGCCGCAACACCCACCCTAAATTTACCCAGCTCAAACTGGTACTTCGATCTCAGCTGGGTTGGACTGAAGCAATGGCAGGATTAAGTGTGCCTTGCTCAGGGGCAAAAATTGTCTCCTGGAGCCAGGGTTCGAACTCACGACTCTCTGGGTTATAAGACAGATACCCTAGCAACTAGGCTACAACTTCTCCTGTTTACGATACTTATTTGTGCTTTGATCTCACCGCCATGCGTTCTTATCATCGAGTCTCATCTAACCCGCAACTCACCTGCAATATTTGGTCAGCACTGCATTCAACAGGTTAGTCCTATCAGAGCTCCCAGTGCTTTTGTCAACTCTCTCCAAATATCTGGAGATAAATGAATTATCCGAAGCGTCAATAGTAGCTCCATCGGCCGTCTCCATGGTAACGAAATTGTCGGTGTAAACTGGCGCCAGATTTACATTAGTCAGCGACACTCGAACTGACAGGCCCGGGTTCGCTCCCTCCTGAATAGATAAAAATGAAAATTTGTTTCAATTAAAGTCCAATTTCTTCTTAAAGATTAGGAGATCTAACTTTTTTTCTTAATCCTATTTCGTCATACGAGAATCTAACGCTGCACTAAGAGTTCAATTTATTATTAATTATTTCTCTAGTCACGCAAAATTATAGGGTAGCAACCAAAATTTTCTAATTAAAATTGCTTTGAATTCGTCAAATTTTGGTGCATGTGCAGCTGTTTTAATTATAGTAGCTAAGCCTGCTAGACAAGTAATTATAAACCAAAAAAACTTTCTTGCATGCAATACCCAGATGAAGACAATTTCATTTACTTTTAATAAGATGTCTTCTAGTTCAAACATGCACAATGGGTTGAATGTACTCCAATATAAAAAACTTTTGTTTTTTCAGTACATTAAAGCAATTTTTTAAAACAAATATACTAATAGTAAGGATTTTAATAAATTAAAAATTTTATTATCTCGGATCAGTCACGCAGTTGATTAGTATTTGACAGACTCCATAAAGAGCAGATTCCGTAATGAGAGTTATTAAAGCTTATAGCCAAAAAAAGAATATTATACTGTCTGCACTGCTACGAACACAAAACTACAATTTTTTGTTCTGAAAGTTGCTTTTTCGGTCAAATGCCTCCATCCTAGATATCTGTCTGCCTGTCTACGTGTCTGTCGGTCTGTCTTTCCGTCTGTCTGTCTGTCTGTCTGTCTGTCTGTCTGTCTGTCTGTCTGTCTGTCTGTCTGTCTGTCTGTCTGTCTGTCTGTCTGTCTGTCTGTCTGTCTGTCTGTCTGTCTGTCTGTCTGTCTGTCTGTCTGTCTGTCTGTCTGTCTGTGTCTGTTTGTCTGTATGTCTGTATGTCTGTCTGTCTGTCTGTCTGTCTCATTGTCTCTTTCTCTCTAATTTCTCCTTTATACATCCCTATTTCAATAGCTCTAATCTCACTATCCAGTATCTACTTTACTTACAAATGTATGATGCTTGTCTAGGAAATGCTTTAAAAAGTTAGTAGAAAAATCCAGCACCATTTTCAGCAGCTGTCGCTTTCAGACTTATTCGCGAAAAAATTGAATTAAAAAATTGTCAATTCCAACTGCAGATACTCTCTTGTCTCACCCAGACAAAACTCCGATCATCTCCGTTGCCATTGACAACCAGTCGACGGAACCATCGCGACCTCTGGGTGGCAACTGGCTCGATTAGAAGGCCACTGGATTGAGCCACAATGCGTGTCTGGGATTCTAAAATGGGGTGGGGATGATTTTAAAGTCGCGTTAATTTTGGCTGCAAATTTTTTGCTTCATAAAAATATTTGAAGGTTACGCATAACTTCTTTTTATTGTAGTCTATTGTACGTTAAATTAAAAAATCCATAGGAAAATTCCTATTGAGTAACAGTCTGTTGTGAGTTAAAGACTGTGGAAAATTCCTATTGAGTAACAGTCTATTGTAAGTTTAAGATTGTGGAAAATTCCTATTGAGTAACAGTCTGTTGTGAGTTAAAGACTGTGGAAAATTCCTATTGAGTAACAGTCTATTGTGAGTTAAAGACAGTGGAAAATTCCTATTGAGTAACAGTCTGTTGTGAGTTGAAGATTGTGGAAAATTCCTATTGAGTAACAGTCTGTTTTGAGTTAAGAGTGTGGAAAATTCCTATTGAGTAACACTCTATTGTGAGTTAAAGACAGTGGAAAATTCCTATTGAGTAGCAGTCTATTGTGAGTTACACATTGTGGAAAATCACTGCATATTTTTCTTCTGAACCAAAACAGAAAATTCAAATGAGAACAAAAAAATCAGATCGATCTTAAGCGGTCGCAGCTTATTCCATCATTTACAACCGCCGATAATGTCCGACCTACGGAAAGGCTTTCGACACAAAATCACACTCATTTTTGTCATTCATCAAAATAGAAAATCACTGGGTTGAGCAATATTTTTCGCCTCAACAAGGCACCCGAACAGAAATAACAGGCCAGCAGACAGCTCTATGGGGAAGTAGCGAGTCAATCAATCGATTGCGGAAAGCCCCCTTCTTGCACAGATTTCTCCTCGGCAAAGCCGCTACTCTCTGTCGCTTCACCGCCCCACCCTCCCCTACCGTTTCATCTTTTTATTCGTCCAACTGCTTTCTAGCTTAGCACGTGCCAATCTCGCTTTGAATGAATTGTGCACTGAAATACACCGCAAAACTACGGCGGCGGACACACACAGACTGGACCCCCTCCCCAAGATTTCTTAGGGAATCAGAGCATCAAGCTTTTCGGCGCTCTAGACATATTGATCCATCAGTTGACGCAGTAAAAGTGCAGGCCGTTCTGCAAAGCTTGAGTGCGTCTGGATCTAAAAATTTTAATAATTTACCAGAATTACATTGAACTAGATTGCAAAGCTCCTACCGAATTAGACTAAATACTATTCCAGAAACGAAAGAGTTTTTATGGATAGATACATAGATAGATAGATAGATAGATAGATAGATAGATAGATAGATAGATAGATAGATAGATAGATAGATAGATAGATAGATAGATAGATAGATAGATAGATAGATAGATAGATAGATAGATAGATAGATAGATAGATAGATAGATAGATAGATAGATAGATAGATAGATAGATAGATAGATAGATAGATAGATAGATAGATAGATAGATAGATAGATAGATAGATAGATAGATAGATAGATAGATAGATAGATAGATAGATAGATAGATAGATAGATAGATAGAT
This sequence comes from Macrostomum cliftonense, assembly GCA_950096795.1. Classification (NCBI taxonomy): domain Eukaryota; kingdom Metazoa; phylum Platyhelminthes; family Macrostomidae; genus Macrostomum; species Macrostomum cliftonense. Next base: position 1,034,333 of record CATNEM010000203.1, read on the forward strand.
AGATAGATAGATAGATAGATAGATAGATAGATAGATAGATAGATAGATGGATGGATGGATATAAAAAATAAGTTTCGCCTACTTTCCCCGTGGGACATCGCATTGTCCCGTGCAGACTCTACCTTCTGTAGTTGCCGCGCCAGGGCGATTGATGAGTCAGCTCTAGATGCCCCAGCTACAATGCCACTCTCTAGCCTAATTAATTTCTTAGCAGCGCCTCACAAAGACACTGCAGGGGGGAAGGCCGCTGAGTCCGGGGAAAGGCTGGGTCAGCACAGACTATAGAATTTCCCCTCTGTTTTAGTCCGGTCGGTCACGCAAGAGCGCGAGTCAAAACTTAAGGCTCCAAGACCCAGAGGATTAGCTGGGTAGCCAAGGTAATGTGGCTGAGGCCGAGCCAAGGACTGCTCGCGTTGCGGTGGGGTTAGCTACTATAGTTATTAACAAAGCCGGCACGACCTTAGCGCCTACGGTATATTGAGGAAAGAAAACAGAGATAAAGCAGACATTCAGAGAAAATAGAGATCGCAGAGATTGTATTGAAATGTATTGCTTCTACACTTTATAGTATTGCAATACCATGACGGTATTACACTCAGCTTAGGAATGAGGGATTTAGCCATGAGTTGGACTGTTTAAGGAAAGAAATACTTCGTATTATTAATAAA
>CATNEM010000203.1:1042500-1055000 GCA_950096795.1 Macrostomum cliftonense
TCATTACTTCTTTGTATGAGCAGTTCAGAGTAAAAAAACCCTACCATCAAGGATAAAGTCTCCATCATTGAGTCTCCATGGATCTCCAGGTCGCCGAAGAGGTCGAGATGGGTCTGTAAAAATATGATGAAAAAAATTGTACTATTTATTGAACAATAAAGATAATAACACTTTCAAAACTAGACAATAAAAGCGTTAAAAATTCCATATATACCGTAGTTTGCTTTCTATCTCTAACGAGGCCCTTTAGCAATGCAGTTTTTTTAAAGCAATCTTTAAAAATTTTGATGGACAGGTTTCATTGGGAATTATTGAGACGAGCTAAGGTCCTAATTAGCTCTCGTAATTGGGATCCGAAGGTGCAAATGAGAAAAAAAGCTGCAGTGGGGGATAACAAGCATGGGGAAAAAGTAATTTTTAGTATTCAGGAGCAGGGGAGAGTTCAGGAGAGTAGGGGAGAGTTCAGGAGAGTAGGGGAGAGTTCAGGAGAGTAGGGGAGAGTTCAGGAGAGTAGGGGAGAGTTCAGGAGAGTAGGGGAGACTTCAGGAGAGTAGGAGAGACTTCAGGAGAGTAGGGGAGAGTTCAGGAGAGTAGGGGAGAGTTCAGGAGAGTAGGGGAGAGTTCAGGAGAGTAGGGGAGAGTTCAGGAGAGTAGGGGAGAGTTCAGGAGAGTAGGGGAGAGTTCAGGAGAGTAGGGGAGAGTTCAGGAGAGTAGGGGAGAGTTCAGGAGAGTAGGGGAGAGTTCAGGAGAGTAGGGGAGAGTTCAGGAGAGTAGGGGAGACTTCAGGAGAGTAGGGGAGAGTTCAGGAGAGTAGGAGAGACTTCAGGAGAGTAGGGAAGAGTTCAGGAGAGTAGGGGAGAGTTCAGGAGAGTAGGGGAGACTTCAGGAGAGTAGGGGAGACTTCAGGAGAGTAGGGGAGAGTTCAGGAGAGTAGGGGAGAGTTCAGGAGAGTAGGGGAGAGTTCAGGAGAGTAGGGGAGAGTTCAGGAGAGTAGGGGAGAGTTCAGGAGAGTAGGAGAGACTTCAGGAGAGTAGGAGAGACTTCAGGAGAGTAGGAGAGACTTCAGGAGAGTAGGGGAGAGTTCAGGAGAGTAGGGGAGAGTTCAGGAGAGTAGGGGAGAGTTCAGGAGAGTAGGGGAGAGTTCAGGAGAGTAGGGGAGAGTTCAGGAGAGTAGGGGAGAGTTCAGGAGAGTAGGGGAGAGTTCAGGAGAGTAGGGGAGAGTTCAGGAGAGTAGGGGAGAGTTCAGGAGAGTAGGGGAGAGTTCAGGAGAGTAGGAGAGACTTCAGGAGAGTAGGAGAGACTTCAGGAGAGTAGGAGAGACTTCAGGAGAGTAGGGGAGACTTCAGGAGAGTAGGGGAGAGTTCAGGAGAGTAGGAGAGACTTCAGGAGAGTAGGGGAGAGTTCAGGAGAGTAGGGGAGACTTCAGGAGAGTAGGGGAGAGTTCAGGAGAGTAGGGGAGAGTTCAGGAGAGTAGGGGAGAGTTCAGGAGAGTAGGGGAGAGTTCAGGAGAGTAGGGGAGAGTTAAGGAGAGTAGGGGAGAGTTCAGGAGAGTAGGAGAGACTTCAGGAGAGTAGGGGAGAGTTCAGGAGAGTAGGGGAGAGTTAAGGAGAGTAGGGGAGAGTTCAGGAGAGTAGGAGAGACTTCAGGAGAGTAGGGGAGAGTTCAGGAGAGTAGGGGAGAGTTCAGGAGAGTAGGAGAGACTTCAGGAGAGTAGGGGAGAGTTCAGGAGAGTAGGGGAGAGTTCAGGAGAGTAGGAGAGACTTCAGGAGAGTAGGGGAGAGTTCAGGAGAGTAGGGGAGAGTTCAGGAGAGTAGGGGAGACTTCAGGAGAGTAGGGGAGAGTTCAGGAGAGTAGGGGAGAGTTCAGGAGAGTAGGGGAGAGTTCAGGAGAGTAGGAGAGACTTCAGGAGAGTAGGGGAGAGTTCAGGAGAGTAGGGGAGAGTTCAGGAGAGTAGGGGAGAGTTCAGGAGAGTAGGGGAGAGTTCAGGAGAGTAGGGGAGAGTTCAGGAGAGTAGGGGAGAGTTCAGGAGAGTAGGGGAGAGTTCAGGAGAGTAGGGGAGAGTTCAGGAGAGTAGGGGAGAGTTCAGGAGAGTAGGGGAGAGTTCAGGAGAGTAGGGGAGAGTTCAGGAGAGTAGGGGAGAGTTCAGAAGAGTAGGAGAAGAGTCTAAGACAGCACGGGTAAAGTTTAGTCGGTAGGGAAGCAATCAGTCAGCCGGCAAGGCGCAGGAGCCACTCACCCAAGCAGCGGGACTGGCCAGGCCGCAGACTGCAGATCTCAGCCTCGAAGAGGCCGAGCGGGCAGTGCTCGCAGACTGCTGCGGAAAATATTGAACCTGAATTAGGCGCAGTTGACAACAATGACGACGATGAAGCAATTGATGACGAAATAATTGTTACAGCCGCCAAAAGCAGCAACAAAAATGATAACAACAATTGTAGAAAATTTCGACGATTGATTGTTAAAATATGACCGTCCTTGTTGATCATTTGTCAACAATTGTCAAAAATTTGCAATCGAAATCAAAGCTAGCTGGTGCTGCATTTCATGCGAACCGCATTATTTAATATTTCTTCTCAATATTTAAGCGATAGTTTGTTTCTGACGGTATTAAATGCATAAAATTGCTATTTTATAAGCGCGGTAGTATATCGGGTGTTTTTTTCTTCACGAATTGTGTACACAACAATAGCGTACGTCTCTGACGGGAGGAAGGTGGTTAGCCACACACGGCTGGCCAATGTTTCAAGAAATAGCTCAAAAAGTATAGGGGGGAGCAGTGAGTATAGGCGAGGCAAGGCTTGAATGATCTTGAAGTGCTTTCTACTCCTCAGCGTAGAGGGATTTAAAGGAGCTTTTATTGTAGACTTTTTTTTCAAAAGAATGAAGCGAGGTAGAAATTCAAGGTTGAGTTAGGGAATGCAAGGCGGGTGTGTTCTTGGGGATTTGGCTGAATTCGACAGCTTTAGGAGTCACAATGTGTCAGTCACAGTCAAGTCAGCTGGGGGATATTTTGCCGACAAGGGAATTTGAGTCTTGGTGGGGGGCTTGTTATAGATAGGGAAAACTACGCAGTAGTAACTTGCTTAGCTATTGGCTACTGGCTACTTATTGGCCTGTATAACACGATAGCCAATCAAAATCAGTGGCTGAATGATTCATTCAAATTTTGTTTCTGACATTTCAGTTGCACTTTGCGGGTAACTCTCAACCTCATGTTGCACTGTTATTCAAATAGATAATGGCTTTGTGGATACTAAACTAAAATGTTTGCCTTATAGAGCAGGTGACATTTATTAAAACAATTAAGATAACGAAAGAATAATAAAAATTTTATAAAATATGCGACCATAAATAGTTTGTCAATGCTACTAATAGTAAGAGAAAAGCAGCTTCAGATAAATTACTTATTTTTAGTAACTTACCATTTTTGTCCTCGACTGGAAGAGCTAAAATCGTATATTTCTTTAATTTTTATCCTTCAATTTTCAAAAATCAAAACAGAATACTTCATTAATTAAATTAACGGTTTAAGCCTACCAGTGCATTCTGTATCCCGGTCTGCAGTGCACGGCGAAACAAGTTGGTGTCCTTCGGGACAGGTGTCAGTGCATTCTGAAATAAAAAAAAAACAGGAAGGTATTAGAACCGACAATCGGGAAATCATCAAGACCGACAATCGGGAAATCATCAAAAACAACAATAAGGAAATCCTCAAGACCGACAATCGGGAAATCATCAAAACCGACAATCGGGAAATCATCAACACCGACAATCGGGAAATCATCACAACTGGCAATCGGGAAATCATCGAAACCGACAACTGGGAAATCATCAAAACCGACAATCGGGAAATCATCAAAACCGACAACTGGGAAATCATCAAAACCGGCAATCGGGAAATCATCAAAACCGGCAATCGGGAAATCATCAAAACCGACAACTGGGAAATCATCAAAACCGACAATCGGGAAATCATCAAAACTGACAATTGGGAAATCATCAAAACCGACAATCAGGAAATCCTCAAGACCGACAATCGGGAAATCATCGAAACTGACAATCGGGAAGTCATCGAAACCGACAATCGGGAAATCATCGAAACCGACAATCGGGAAATCATAGAAACCGACAACCGGGAAATCATCAAAACCGACAATTGGGGAATCATCAAAACCGACAATCGGGAAATCCTCAAGACCGACAATCGGGAAATCGTCAAGACCGACAGTCGGGAAATTATCAAAACCGGCAATCGGGAAATCATCAACACCGACAATCGGGAAATCATCAAGACCGACAATCGGGAAATCATCAAAACTGACAACCGGGAAATTATCAAAACCGGCAATCGGGAAATCATCAACACCGACAATCGGGAAATCATCAAGACCGACAATCGGGAAATCATCAAAACTGACAATCGGGAAATCATCAAGACCGACAATCGGGAAATCATCAAAACTGACAACCGGGAAATCATCAAGACCGACAATTGGGGAATCATCAAAACTGAAAATCGGGAAATCATCAAAACCGACAATCGGGAAATCATCGAAACCGACAATCGGGAAATCATCGAAACCGACAATCGGGAAATCATCAAAACTGACAATCGGGAAATCATCAAAACCGACAATAAGGAAATCCTCAAGACCGACAATCGGGAAATCATCAAAACCGACAACTGGGAAATCATCAAAACCGACAATCGGGAAATCATCGAAACCGACAACTGGGAAATCATCAAGACCGACAATTGGGGAATCATCAAAACTAAAAATCGGGAAATCATTAAGACCGACAACAGGGAAATAATCAAGACCGACAACCGGGAAATCATCAAAATCGACAAATTGGTCATCATCTTAAGTGGCAGTCGGGGAAATTATAAAAATAGCATGGATAAAGAAATAACACTAAAAATCAGATTAAATCTTGTCTCTTTATTTTGCAATTAAAAGCAGTCGCTCCAACATATAACTATAGGATCCTTAAGACAAGCCTCACAATGCTAGCCCGTAAGTAACTATTCGTTTAAGGCAAAGCGGAGATCAACTGAGGACAAAGAATGAAATGCGATATTTATCGGGCAGTAAGATTGGCTTGAGTTTATGTCATGCACTTGGATGCAGCCATCAAAAGATTTTCCTACTAGTACGATCATTGCGATAAACTAACTGTATTTTAGTTTAGATAAACTCATGTCGATTCGGGATGTGTGGGTAAACTAAGTTCGATTCAGGGGTGTGTGGAAACTGACATCGAGATGGGATGCGTGGGGAAACTGACATCGAGATGGGATGTGTGGGGAAACTGACATCGAGATGGGATGTGTGGGGAAACTGACATCGAGATGGGATGTGTGGGGAAACTGACATCGAGATGGGATGTGTGGGGAAACTGACATCGAGATGGGATGTGTGGGGAAACTGACATCGAGATGGGATGTGTGGGGAAACTGACATCGAGATGGGATGCGTGGGGAAACTGACATCGAGATGGGATGTGTGGGGAAACTGACATCGAGATGGGATGTGTGGGGAAACTGACATCGAGATGGGATGTGTGGGGAAACTGACATCGAGATGGGATGTGTGGGGAAACTGACATCGAGATGGGATGTGTGGGGAAACTGACATCGAGATGGGATGTGTGGGGAAACTGACATCGAGATGGGATGTGTGGGGAAACTGACATCGAGATGGGATGTGTGGGGAAACTGACATCGAGATGGGATGTGTGGGGAAACTGACATCGAGATGGGATGTGTGGGGAAACTGACCTCGAGATGGGATGTGTGGGGAAACTGACATCGAGATGGGATGCGTGGGGAAACTGACATCGAGATGGGATGTGTGGGGAAACTGACATCGAGATGGGATGCGTGGGGAAACTGACATCGAGATGGGATGTGTGGGGAAACTGACATCGAGATGGGATGTGTGGGGAAACTGACCTCGAGATGGGATGTGTGGGGAAACTGACATCTAGATGGGATGTGTGGGGAAACTAAGATTTAGGCAGAGTGTGGGGAAACTGTTTGGTGCGGGGGAAACCCATATCTAAACGAGACGCTGGGAAAATGCAACTCACTGCGGCACACCAATCCGTTTCCATAGAAACCAGGCCGACAGGCGCAAGCGTAGGAGCCCACAAGATTGGTGCAGATGGCATCCGGCGAGCACACGGCGTCTCGATCGATTCTTGAGCACTCGTCAATGTCTGAAATTCCATAGGTAAACAGCCATAGATACTACTAAGCTGACGCACATAAGTAGTATCAAATGTCCAAGCTCTATTTGATGCACTTTATTTAGCTGTAACGCACAAATCTATCGCAATTTTTGGTACCCCAAAGCGACTCTGTAAGAAACTTGGCTAGAATGTCAGATTTCTATTCCAAACTGCTTCGCTTATAGAGAAATCTATAATTAAATCTAACCAATTCGGCATTGCTTTCCTGATATCTTCTTCTTTCAAGTTTATAGCCAAAAATATCTAGGAAGAATTTGTGTCGCTTGTGGGGCAAGAGAAACTTACACAAAAAACAGTTGCTTTGTTTCAAAGCCTAGAGATTTTCTATGGTTCGAAAAAAACGTCGAAAATTCTGTTATCTCCTGTTGTGGCTACTGAGTGACAGCTCGGGGGCCAAAAGATTTCGTGTCGGTAAAACCACGAGAAAAAGATCGGCAAAAAGCATGTCTGTTAGAATTTGCAGTTCGTTTTGTACGTGTTGGCGCCCCAGTTAAATTCAGTAGCGTCACTTCTGTTAAATCCCCAATCCCAGGGATTGCCTAAATTGGGTTTGACTGATGTTTAAGAACGCGTCTTAATGGGAGAACTGGTGATTCCCACTGTTCAAATTTATGTTTGTACTAATTATGTACTTTACCGGAGCTAAATTAAGCAATTCGTTACATTCAGTTATTTTTTTCAGAATGCAAACAATTTGCTCCGAAAGCAGTGAAAGTGCAAAAACAGTATTGAAAAGGTGAAAAGTTGGTGAATAACCAAGTGTGAAGATCAGAGGATCAAAAGCTGGGTGGAAGATCCATTGATATTTAGAGAGGTGGAGTTGTAGATTACCAAAATATTTGCTGAAAGAAAGGTAGGTCGATAGAAGGTGGAGAGGTTAAAAGATAGCAGAGTTGGTGACCCAGCAGAGAGGGTGTGACACATAGCAGAGAGTGTGACAAACAACAGAGAGTGTGACAAACAACAGAGTGGGTGACACACAGCAGGGAGTGTGACACATAGCAGAGAGTGTGACACATAGCAGAGAGTGTGACACATAGGAGAGAGTGTGACACATAGCAGAGAGTGTGACACATAGCAGAGAGTGTGACACATAGCAGAGAGGGTGACACACAGCAGAGAGTGTGACACAGCTGAGAGGGTGTGGCACATAGCAGAGAGTGTGACACAGCAGAGAGTGTGACAAAGCAGAGAGTGTGACACACAAAAGAGTGGGTGACACAAAGCAGAGAGTTTGACACATAGCAGAGAGTGTGACAAACAACAGAGAGTGTGACAAACAACAGAGTGGGTGACACACAGCAGGGAGTGTGACACATAGCAGAGAGTGTGACACATAGCAGAGAGTGTGACACATAGGAGAGAGTGTGACACATAGCAGAGAGTGTGACACATAGCAGAGAGGGTGACACACAGCAGAGAGTGTGACACAGCTGAGAGGGTGTGGCACATAGCAGAGAGTGTGACACAGCAGAGAGTGTGACAAAGCAGAGAGTGTGACACACAAAAGAGTGGGTGACACAAAGCAGAGAGTTTGACACAAATAAGAGAGTGTGACACACAGCAGAGAGTGTGACACACAGCAGGGAGTGTGACACACAGCAGAGAGTCTGACACACAGCAGAGAGTGTGATACACAGCAGAGTGTGATGCATAGCAGAGTGGGTGACACCCAAAGGGACAAGATGGGTAGAGCAATGTTTTTAGCTTTTATTGACAGCTTTCACAGTCATCGAGTGAAAACATTCTCATAAAAAAGCGCACTAAAATATTTAGCCTCTACTGAGCAGCCATCAGCAGAGACATCCGGTCAAATTGCTGTTTTTTGTAAAAAAGAAAGAACGTTTCTTTATATACGCCGTTCTTGGCCTACGTCTAGTAAAGCCGGTAAAAACGTTTCGTCATTGATTTTCAAACCTATTACGTAATCATTTTGTCACACCACATTCTTAAAATGCCCAGCAGCTTAGCTTTAGCACCCCCCCCCCCCCGGCCCCGCTCAAGCTTTACTCACTGGGTGACTATGTTAATGCTAAAAAACCGCTTCTGGAGCAACGAATGAGTAATAAGAAAAGTTTGTTAATTGATTAGCAAACATTGTGGCGTTTGAGCAAATGTTTGGCTCCTAGGAGAGGAAAAAAATGGTAAAAGACGTACAGTTATGGTTTCTTATTTTACAATAAAGTTTGTTGAAAAAGCCCCGTGACAAAGATGATAGTTCAGGAGTGAGTTGCGGTAAGAAATTATAAGAAACTACTTTCTCCAAGAGTTTGGACTCGAATAAAGCAGATGTAACACTGGCCTACAAGTTCTCTTTCCTATTTTAGAGAAAATTTTCACTTTTGATCTGCGTCTGTGTGTCGTTGTTGCATTCCAGCCACCTCTGTTTGCTGATTGGCTGTACTGGATGCCTTTTCGTCCCTCGCAATCCACCCCACGCCATTCACACCTTCTACCCCATTTTCTCTGCCCCGGTCTGAAAGTTAAAATTATCTAGGCCCCCCCCTGCGCCGGCCATGGAAAAAGGGTGTTATCAAATTACCCTAAAGTCCAACTCTTCGTGTTTGGTTATTCCATAACACCTCCACTACATGTACATGTGTTTGGTCTTTGGTGCACATTTTTTATCTGAGCTGATGGTTGCGTGATTATCGAAAAGCCTTAGGATAATCCATGGCAAGTAGTAAGCAGTACGCATTAGCAGCTAAGTTTGACCTTCTGCCACCAACTTTGCTCGGAATTTTTTAAAGAGGGGAATTCAAATTCAATGGAGATTGAGTAAAATTTTTCATGCTGATCCAATCCTTATCCAACACAAAGAAAAGGATTAAAAAGTAGAAAGTAAATAAGGCCACTTTCAGATTTTTCTAATCTTCACAATATTTTCAATGATGATTTTTTGTGTCCTCGAACTCTTAATAGCAATCTTTAACCGCGGATAATCATTTGAAAATGTCGGTCTCCCATACTTTTCTGGATTGAAGAAAACCGATATTCCTCAATGAGTACTTTTATCCCCTAATTTTTCTCGCTAAAAAACCAAAAATGTCACTCGCCAATGCAAGCCCCTGTTGGTTGGTAAAACTGAAATCCACGAGCGCACACGCAAGTTGACGGCCCATCGGGTCGGCAGCCGAGTCGACCCTGACCCAGACCGATGCGGCACTCCGTTCTGGTCAGGCATGAATTGCCCCCAGCTGCTTCTGGCGTGGAGTCGATTGCCGAGTTGGCTAGCGTCTCTGATAGGTCGGGTACGTCTGGAATTAATAAGTTGCGATTTGCTTGGGTGTACAATATTAAGTATTTGTGATGATAGTAGAATGCATGATCAATTATTGAATTTAGACTGTACTGTTCTTGCTAATAAATGGACGTGCTAAAGAGTGCACTCCTTGGTTATCGATGATTGTGCTTGAGTATACACTGCTTGATTATCAATAGTTGTGTTTGAGTGTACACTGCTTGATTATCAATAGTTGTGTTTGAGTGTACACTGCTTGATTATCGATGATTGTGTTTGAGTGTACACTGCTTGCTTATCGATGCTTGTTTTTTCAGTGAACACTCTTGTTTAGCAATTATTGTTTTAAAGTACATTCTAGCTCATCACTGGTCTTATCACTGAGCAGCCTATAAGTCTCAATGAGAAGGTAATTTTAAAAATAGGTCACAAATCACAAGCAAACGGACTTAAAGGACCGGTTTAATGCTACGCTTAGCAGGAAAATTTGAAAAATCACCCCCTCTTTTTTCCTTGAGGCAGTCTTGTTAAAGCCATTTCAAAATAGCCATGTAGAGCAGAAAACTAATGCCCTTCTGCAGCACTCTCCTTTTCCGTCGATATAATTAATGGTGGAAAGTCTTGTAAAAAAGAAGAAGAATGCTTTGTTGGGAAAAGAGGCTTGGGATGAGAAAAAAATGAAACTATACGTGGCAAGGCTGGGCAAGTAAAAAAACGAGTACTATTGGTTAGGGCGGTTGGTTGATGTTGAAATGACCATTAGCTGACAACGCGTCAACAACATCTAGGTGAAGGTCTTTAGTATAGCTAAGTTAAAAATAAACAAATATTCCAAATTTAAAACAAACAAGAATTGCTCACCGAATATTTTGATCCCCTGAGACTTTCTATCCGGAGGTGTCCATCTGACCGCGTCAACAATGGATGCTTGGTCGTTGAAAAAAACTTCCACAGCCGCTGAAATTTCATGGCAAAAATCTTATAGCGTATAGTTAGCTTTGCGAAAAGAATTCCCACCCTTAATCCAATAAATTATTAATGAGGATTTTGGTGCGCTCTGTGTGCAGTGCCCCGTGAATTTACTATTCTGACCCTACAGTTCCCAGAGAGGTAAATAAGATACACATTGTAGTGCTAGCTGTTTTACTCCAAATTATAGGGTTTAATAAATTTCTTTAGAAAATGTATGCAGACATCTTTCTTAGGAATACTAACTTTCGACCTGCATGATAGTTGCGCGGCGCATGCGACCGTTGTGTACGAGCGTACAGCTGCGCAGTCCTGACGGGCTGGAGGGGCCGCATCACCCAAACCCAGCTCAAAAAACCGGCCGAATAGTACGCTCGTTGATACAGTAAATATTATTGTTGCTAAGGAGGATCATGCAGTTGCTAAGGAGGACCATGCAGTTGCTAAGGAGGATCATGCAGTTGCTAAGGAGAACTTTATTCGTTGCTTAGGTAAATAGTCGAGCTTATAAGCAAGTTTTTGTCAGTAAACTAATGAACAAATATTTGGCAGTTTGGCTTAAAGCAGTTCGCTCTTCAGACATTTTGCCTTATTTCCAAAAGCTTAGTTGTACAGCTTATGAAGAAAAAACTTTGCAGAATATACTTCAGAATGGATTCAGATGATACGATAAAGAATGCAAATTTGCTCATAAACGTTTTTTGCTGAGTTTATTTAGCCATTCTATCAGAAAATATCAGATAATCTTCCTGCTGAGGACGGTTTTCCACTGCACAGCTGCTCAAGTACAAGTGGGCAAACCGAATTTCCCTGTTGCTAAGCCCAGACTATCCCACCGCTTTCTTGGAAAGGGCAAATTCAATTTCTGTTCTTGTTAGCGATTTCGAAAATTAAACTGTTTTGAGAAGTACCCGACTGATCTGAGTCAAATAAAGTCAGGAGAGTGGAATGCAAACTGACAGAGTGAGGCCCGCTAGGTGGAGGGCGCTTGATATAAAAAGAAAAGGCCTTTGACAACTTGATGTAAACAATATTGCTGCAGTCTTTGATGAAGTCACACAGCAACAAAAATGATGAGGCTGAGTTTAATGAGAAAAGATATTTCGCTAGAGAGAAAGATCGACAGGTAGATAGATAGATAGATAGAAAGATAGATAGATAGACAGATAGATAGATAGATAGATAGATAGATAGATAGATAGATAGATAGATAGATAGATAGATAGATAGAAAGATAGATAGATAGACAGATAGATAGATAGATAGATAGATAGATAGATAGATAGATAGATAGATAGATAGATAGATAGATAGATAGATAGATAGATAGATAGATAGATAGATAGATAGATAGATAGATGGATAGATAGATAGATAGATAGATAGATAGATAGATAGATAGATAGATAGATAGATAGATAGATAGATAGATAGATAGATAGATAGATAGATAGATAGATAGATAGATAGATAGATAGATAGATAGATAGATAGATAGATAGATAGATAGATAGATAGATAGATAGATAGATAGATAGATAGATAGATAGATAGATAGATAGATAGATAGATAGATAGATAGACAGATAGATAGATAGATAGATAGATAGATAGATAGATAGATAGATAGATAGATAGATAGATAGATAGATAGATAGATAGATAGATAGATAGATAGATAGATAGATAGATAGATAGATAGATAGATAGATAGATAGATAGATAGATAGATAGATAGATAGATAGATAGATAGATAGATAGATAGATAGATAGATAGATAGATAGATAGATAGATAGATAGATAGATAGATAGATAGATAGATAGATAGATAGATAGATAGATAGATAGATAGATAGATAGATAGATAGATAGATAGATAGATAGATAGATAGATAGATAGATAGATAGATAGATAGATAGATAGATAGATAGATAGATAGATAGATAGATAGATAGATAGATAGATAGATAGATAGATAGATAGATAGATAGATAGATAGATAGATAGATAGATAGATAGATAGATAGATAGA
>CATNEM010000203.1:1060000-1100000 GCA_950096795.1 Macrostomum cliftonense
TCAATATATTTTCAAGATTCGTTATTTTTTCCCAACTTACGCTTTGTTGTTCCGTAGCATTTTCTCTCAAGATTGTCGACACTGAATTGACGCAGAGTTCAGAAGATTTCGTCCCAGTATTGATCTGCAATTAGAAAGGTCGCATTTTTGTAATTTGAGCCTTTACATAAACTTATATTATAATTAAAAAATGTATTTGATGTAGTGTTACCTGAAGCAAGTTGCTTTTACACTGAGAATTTGACTCGCAATGTTTAGCTTCAGCAGTTGGATTTCTACAGAACTTTAAGCCTAAAAAATGCCAATTCTTAGGATGCAATTTACATCAAGTGCGTAGAAAGAATTGAATACTAACTGAATGATCTGAAAGAGGACAGTGTCTGCTGTCTGAGGATTTGATTCTAGCATTGCTGTCTTTGAACAAATAAACAAAACTCCGCTAAATAGGTTAACATGATTCAGCAAGTTGTGCATGAACTTTTGGACGAAATTTCTACTCACGCAACCTGTAGATGAGCAGGCCGCTCATGAGCAGCAGCATGAACAAACCGATGACCATTATACCAACCAGAATTGGTGTAGAATGTACAATGAAATCCGCAGATGACGTAACTGATGGCTTCGCTTGATTTGGACGCTGCAGATTTTATTTATTTATAACGAGTTTGTCAACAAAAAATGAGAAAAACCAGAGAAAAATAAATGAATCAAATAAAAGCAACTTACAATGAAAATGTACAATGTTTTGCCCATTTCTCGGTAATAAATTTGGTCCTCAATTGGCACACTATTTGAAACCGGCGTCACATACTGCACTTGAACTGATGCAGCTGTCTCAGGGCTCACTGTGCTGGACAGTTTCAATATTTTCTATGAGTAAATTGTGTTAGTTTTTAGGGTTATTTTTAATATAAGGATTAAGTCAAAGAAAGATATTAAAATAAGAAATAAAATAGAAAAGAGAAGCTATTTATAACTTTATTTAGTTTTATTATTTGCTATTTTTAACAAGCACAAAGTTATCAATAATATATATTTTTGTATTTAATTATGTTTTTTAATGTAAAATATATTTAGGTAATGTCCTAATTATTTTCTTGACGTTTATAAAAACTTTGATCAAAAAATTATTAAAAAAGGTAATTTTAGGGTTTAATATTGATATAATTTTGGAAAAATTGCAGATTTTTTAGGATTTTTATAATATTTTTGTATTTAATTTAAGTCTACTAGAATGCGCAAAAATTATGCAAGTATGAAACAATCAAATTATAATTTACCCGGCCAAATGCTAAAATCTTGATTAAGCTGTACTCGTGTTGTAATGAAAATGTTGAATTGTGTATCCGGTATCTGCTAGTGTCGGCAAAGCAGTCGCCTGTGAATAGATTCCGGTACACAGATGGAGACACATACACTGGCGAAGCGAAACCAGACTCATCGGAGTGAAATGTCATTTTTGTAATGAGTATAATTATGCTATCGTTGCAGAAAATTATGCGAGAATATCAGGTGGGGGAAAATTTTTTTTCTCTAAGTATCATGAGTTTTATTTCGATGGGTAATCATAAAAATTCAGAAATCAAAATGCTACATTGCAGAACGAATCTGATAATAGTGTAGACTCGATTACTTCACTTCACATTCTGTGATTATTTAAAATGCTGCTTTTACAAATTACCGAGAGAGTAAAAATTTCGAAGCATGATAAATGGTGAAATATTGGTATGAAATAATTGTTCAATTATTCGACAAAAACATAAGCTCTTCTATTTAAATTTCATTTATATCAGAGCAAAGCTTTGTTTTACTTTTTAACATGGAAGAAACACCGGTATTATGAAAAAGGAATTTTAGCTTGTTTTTAGCCTGTTTTTTTAGCCCAATGTTTTACCTATCTACCTCTCTAGTAATGTTTCTTTCCTTACTTGTGCACTTGCTTTGCGATCGTATTTTACGCTAATCAATGTAATTATATCCTGCTTGAAGAAATTCATAGCAGCCCCCATGTTCGTATCGATTTAATCCGAACATTTTCGCAATAAGAACTTTCTAATTATATTAATAACTTTCGTAGGCTAAAATTCCGCCAAAAATGCTCAAATGCTCAGCCTGCGCCAATACAATGTAAATAGCTAATGGATGAAGTCTAACGAGTGAAGTTTTTTGTGGGTCCATGCCTATGAACTATCCACGAGAGGCTCTCAATGGATAAATCTAGCCATCCTGAGTATTGAATTTCGAACCTAATTAAGAAAGAAAATTTAACCAAGGCTCCATGAATAAGACCTTTTAAAATTACTTTCTGTGTGTAAAATCTGGAAAAACAGGCAGCCATGCTCTGCGCGTTTATTTGTAAATATAGTATGGAGCATTTAAAATGGATAAATTTAAATTACACTCGGGCCAGTATGTAGCTTCAAAATGCTATCAGAAGAATAAATGATTGACAAGATAGAAAAAGCACCACGAGCACTTTTGATATTTTCCGAGCCCAACAATTTCAATGGGAGGACTTTTAATTGTTACAAAAATCATATGCAGATAAAATGCATGGAGCAATAGACACATTTGAAGTTTTGTTTGTTGCACGAATTATAATAGCAGTGCCAATTAAGATGGAGCACGATCTAGCACCAAAAATTTCAGAGCAATGCATAATTTAAAACATATAGAATACGATACGCCAATTACAATAAATGCCTAACAACGGTAATTCAGCTGCTAGTAAAATTTGCAATGCAATATAATTAGTTCATGAAAGACTTGCCGATATGTAGAGTATTTAACTTAATTTAGGTGAGATATATATTTTACATATTGCTACTATAAGTAGACAATCGCAATCAATTGTTTTAAAAAAAGATCACGAAGAATCAAACAAATCATCGCAAGAAAAATTGGCAACCGTTTTCAACGGCGTTGGAGTTCCATTTGACGATTCTGGAGGCGCTGCTGTTTCGGGCAGCTGCAATTGCAGCTTACCAGCCACGCCTTCTAACAGGTCGCGCGCTTCGGATTGCAACGATTCAGCGGCGTCTTGAACGAGCATCCGGGCTGACGCCACCATTCGACGAGCTTGCCCAATTGGAAGATGGGTGACGCTCGACGACAGTTCGCGAGCTGTGGCCGCCGCGATCTTTGATAGGCTGGTAAAGCCGGCCTGGTAGAGCTGGCGGGCTCTGCAATTTTATCCAGGGATTAATTTAGGAAGGAATTTAGGCCCAGAGGCGTAAATTGTCAAATGGGGCATTCCAATCGAGGATCTAGGAGATGGAGTGCTGAAATTGATGATTTGGGAGGATGGGGTACTCAAATTGAGGATCTGGGAGGGTGGTGTACTCAAATTGAGGATCTGGGAGGGTGGTGTACTCAAATTGAGGATCTGGGAGGGTGGTGTACTCAAATTGAGGATCTAGGTGGATGGTGCACTCAAATTGAGGATCTGGGAGGATGGTGTACTTAAATTGAGGATCTGGGAGGATGGTGTACTTAAATTTGAGGATCTGGGAGGATGGTGTACTCAAATGGAGGATCTGGGAGGATGGTATACTCAAATGGAGGATCTGGGAGGATGGTATACTCAAATGGAGGATCTGGGAGGATGGTGTACTAAAATTGAGGATCTGGGAGGATGGTGTACTCCAATTGAGGATCTGGGAGGATGGTGTACTCAAATCGAGGATCTGGGAGGATGGGGCACTCAAATGGAGGATCTGGGAGGATGGTGTACTAAAATTGAGGATCTGGGAGGATGGTGTACTCCAATTGAGGATCTGGGAGGATGGTGTACTCAAATCGAGGATCTGGGAGGATGGGGCACTCAAATTGAGGATCTGGGAGGATGGGGCACTCAAATTGAGGATCTGGGAGGATGGTGTACTCAAATTAAGGATCTGGGAGGATTTTGCACTCAAATAGAGAATCTGGGGGGTGGTGTACTCTAATTGAGGATCTGGGAGGATGGTGTACTAAAATTGAGGATCTGGGAGGATGGTGTACTCAAATTAAGGATCTGGGAGGATTTTGCACTCAAATAGAGAATCTGGGGGGTGGTGTACTCTAATTGAGGATCTGGGAGGATGGTGTACTAAAATTGAGGATCTGGGAGGATGGTGTACTCCAATTGAGGATCTGGGAGGATGGTGTACTCAAATCGAGGATCTGGGAGGATGGGGCACTCAAATTGAGGATCTTGTAAGGATAAATCCGAAAAGTAAGGATTTGAGATGTTGGGGTACTGAAATGGAGAATCTGGTAAGGGTGGCGTTTTTAAATTGAGGATTTTTAAAGCTGGAAACTCCCAAAAACAATCGGCCCCTCACCTTCCCCGCCGCACGGCAGGCAGCTGCATCAGGGGCAGCAGCTCAGGCGACACGCAGTGGGCCAGACGCTGCGCAAAATCCGGCAGCAAGCGCTGAAGGCCCCACAGATTGTCGAACGGCTGCACAAACTGGGCGAGGCCGGCGGCTGTGGCCGAGGCCGACGACAGCAGCTGCTGGACGAAGCCGCGGCTCAGGCCGAAACGGTCGCTGACGCGCCAGACGGAATCGCCGCGCCACAAGCAGAGCAGCACCAGGGTGAGCTGGGCGCGGCGAAGTCGAGGCTGAGGGGCAGTTTTTTTTAGTTGCTATGCTTCGTTCTGAGCTTATAGAATTCCTCTAAAAAAACTCGTTGTAGAAGTTTGCAGAATTTCACCGGTGGAATCGAAGATGGATTTCGCGGATTTTAGAATACCCACGTGCAGATATTTAGATGTAGCTGGTAGGGTTCCCCTCTACAGACTCCGCAAGATGAAGCTGGGAGGATTCCCCTCCACAGAATTTTTTATGAAGCTGGGAGGATTTCGCTCTACAGACTCCTTGATGAAGCTGAGAGGATTCCCCTCTACAGACTCCTTATGAATCTGGGACTCAACAGACTCCTTGATGAAGCTGCGAGGATTCCCCTTTAAAGATTCCTTGATGAAGCTGAGAGGATTCCCCTTTAAAGATTCCTTGATGAAGCTGAGAGGATTCCCCTCTACAGACTCCTTGATGAAGCTAGGATTCCCCTCTAAAGACTCCTTGCTGAAGCTGTGAGTCTTCCCATCTACAGATCCCTTGATGAAGCTGGGAGAATTCCCCTCTACAGATCCCTTGATGAAGCTGAGAAGATTCCCCTCTACAGACTCCTTGATGAAGCTGAGAAGATTCCCCTCTACAGACTCCTTGATGAAGCTGAGGATTCCTCTCTACAGACTCCCTGATGAAGCTGAGAGGATTCCCCTCTACAGACTCCTTATGAATCTGGGACTCAACAGACACCTTGATGAAGCTGAGAGGATTCCCCTCTACAGACTCCTTGATGAAGCTGAGAAGATTCCCCTCTACAGACTCCTTGATGAAGCTGCGAGTCTTCCCATCTACAGATCCCTTGATGAAGCTGGGAGAATTCCCCTCTACAGATCCCTTGATGAAGCTGAGAAGATTCCCCTCTACAGACTCCTTGATGAAGCTGAGGATTCCTCTCTACAGACTCCTTGATGAAGCTGAGAGGATTCCCCTCTACAGACTCCTTATGAATCTGGGACTCAACAGACACCTTGATGAAGCTGAGAGGATTCCCCTCTACAGACTCCTTGATGAAGCTGAGAAGATTCCCATCTACAGACTCCTTGATGAAGCTGAGAGGATTCCCCTCTACAGACTCCTTATGAATCTGGGACTCAACAGACACCTTGATGAAGCTGAGAGGATTCCCCTCTACAGACTCCTTGATGAAGCTGAGAAGATTCCCATCTACAGACTCCTTGATGAAGCTGAGAGGATTCCCCTCTACAGACTCGTTGATGAAGCTGAGAGAATTCCCCTCTACAGACTCGTTGATGAAGCTGAGAGGATTCCCCTCTACAGACTCCTTGATGAAGCTGAGAGGATTCCTCTCTACAGACTCCTTGATGAAGCTGAGAGGATTCCTCTCTACAGACTCCTTGATGAAGCTGAGAAGATTCCCCTCTGCAGACTCCTTGATGAAGCTGAGAGGATTCCCCTCTACAGACTCCTTGATGAAGCTGAGAAGATTTATCATCCTCACCAGCTGCTCAGCAGTGGGAGGCCGTCCCGCAGCCAGCCGAGTAGCCATAGCTTCGCCCAGTCCGGCGCAGGCTTCAATGCCGCGCCGCTCCTCCGGCGTCAACGAGTCCAACAGAGCCGGCAATCGTCGGGCGGAATCGGCTAAGCCGGCCAGCTCGCCGTGGGCTATCGTGGTTGATGACGACGACGAAGGCAGAAATTCCGGCGGCACAACCAGCCAGAGCAGGTGCACATAGGAGTCGAGCTGCATGCCGCCCAAAGCTAGCCGGAGTTCTTCCAGCACCGAGGCGGCTCGTTCCGGTTCTACAGAGCCTTTGACGCATGCTAGGGCTAATTGGCTGGCCGACAGCGACTGCGACTCCGATTGGCGGGAGCTGAAAAGTTTAGTTTAGAGAATAAACTTTATGGTTAGTATTCGCCTAATGCGGTAAGGACTGAATTAGCAACTGTTTTTGGGATTTCCTTAGCAACTGTCTGGGATTCCCTCAGCAACTATTTGGGATTCCCTCAGCAACTGTCTAGGATTCCCATAGCAACCGTTTAGGATTCCCTCAGCAACTGTCTGGGATTTCCTTAGACACTGTCTGGGATTCCCTTAGCAACTGTCTGGGATTCCCTCAGCAACTGTCTGGGATTCCCATAGCAACCGTTTAGGATTCCCTCAGCAACTGTCTGGGATTCCATCAGCAACTATTTGGGATTCCCTTAGCAACTTTTTAGGATTCTCTCAGCAACTGTCTGGGATTCCTATGGCAACCGTTGGGTATTCCCTTAGCAACTGTTTAGGTTCAACAGAGCAACTCATTTGCGTAGCATAAAATACTCACTCCTGCTCTTTATCCGTGCTAGAAATTTTCTGCAGAGACTTATCGGAAAGCAGATGCAGCGCGTCCAGTCTAGCCAGACAGCTGTCGATCGCTTCGTTCAGTTCCTCAGGCGGAGTATGAACAGCCAAGAAGCTGCAAGACAGCAGTTTAGAAATGTCGTCCCGACTGCGCGCCAGCCCCAGAGTCAAGCTGCTGAGGATCAGGGATTGCAGGGCGGCGCCTTCGAGCAGACGGCTGCGACATCTGCAGTTCGATAACAGAATAAAATATACTCAACTGTTCCCCCTACTTATTCCCCGCAGACACTATAGCAACTTCTATTGCTTTTAAACTTAGATACTTATATTCTTCTCAGCGACTCCTACCCCAGACTCAGCGACTCCTATCCCAGACTCAGCGACTCCTATCCCAGACTCAGCGACTACTATTCCAGACTCAACGACTCCTATCTCAGACTCAACGACTCCTATTACAGACTCAGCGACTCCTATCCCAGACTCAACGACTCCTATCCCAGACTCAGCGACTCCTATCCCAGACTCAACGACTCCTAACCAGACTCAGCGACTCCTATCCCAGACTCAGCGACTCCTATTCCAGACTCAGCGACTCCTATCCCAGACTCAACGACTCCTATTACA
This sequence comes from Macrostomum cliftonense, assembly GCA_950096795.1. Lineage (NCBI taxonomy): Eukaryota > Metazoa > Platyhelminthes > Macrostomidae > Macrostomum > Macrostomum cliftonense. The sequence goes on from CATNEM010000203.1 coordinate 1,067,543, forward strand.
GACTCAGCGACTCCTATCCCAGACTCAGCGACTCCTATTACAGACTCAGCGACTCCTATCCCAGACTCAACGACTCCTATTACAGACTCAGCGACTCCTATCCCAGACTCAGCGACTCCTATCCCAGACTCAGCGACTCCTATCCCAGACTCAGCGACTCCTAACCAGACTCAGCGACTCCTATCCCAGACTCAGCGACTCCTATTCCAGACTCAGCGACTCCTATCCCAGACTCAGCGACTCCTATCCCAGACTCAGCGACTCCTATCCCAGACTCAGCGACTCCTATCCCAGACTCAACGACTCCTATTACAGACTCAGCGACTACTATCCCAGACTCAGCGACTCCTATCCCAGACTCAGCGACTACTATCCGAGACTAAAAAAGCAAGCATCGCCAACCTAAGCGAATCGGCATCCGATCGCATCTGAACAAACCGCAGCCGATCCCTGCTAGGCACAATGGCGACACTCTCGCCCTCGGTGTCGAGGCCGGCCCGGCCCGCCCGGCCAACCATCTGCAGGTACTGCGCCAAGCCGATAAACGAGGCGCCAACCTGCGGCGAACGAACAATAACTCGTTTAGCCGGCAGGTTAACTCCGGCCGCCAGTGTTGAAGTGCAGCAGATAACGCACAGGGTGCCGTCGGAGAAGGCCTCTTCTAAACAGCGGCGCTCCTCGGCTGTCAGGCCGCTGTGATGGTAGGCGACGCCCATGGGCAGGGTGGCCGCCAGGACTGGGCAGAGTCGACCGTTGCTGCTGCCGCTGCCGCCTCCGCTATCGCCGCCGTCTTCTGTTCGAAGTCGCCTAAAAAGTGCCTGTGAGAGTGAAGGGAAATTGTAGGTCAACAAAGACACTTTCAAATGGATTGATTTAGTTTGAAGATTTTCAATACCTGACGCTTCTTAATGACGTCATCGCCGACGCCGGCCGGCGTGGCCAGGTGACGCGGCAGGTGCTTAGCCAACAGGCTGGCAACGGACTCGCAGGACTTCTTGGACTGGCAGAACACCAGACAGGATTTGGCCGGGATCACCTGGCGGGGCAAGATTTGAATTTTGGGATTTGGGAACTAGGATGTTGTGATTTGGGGATCAGGATGTTGTGATTTGGGGATCAGGATGTTGTGATTTGGGGATCAGGATGTTGTGATTTGGGGATCAGGATGCTGTGATTTGGGGATCAGGATGTTGTGATTTGGGGATCAGGATGTTGTGATTTGGGGATCAGGATGTTCGTCTTTAGGGATCAGGATGCTGGGATTTGGGGATCAGGATGTTCGTCTTTAGGGATCAGGATGTTGTGATTTGGGGATCAGGATGTTGTGATTTGGGGATCAGGATGTTCGTCTTTAGGGATCAGGATGTTGGGATTTGAGGATCAAGATGTTGGGATTTGAGGATCAGGATGCTATTGTTGGGATTTGGGATCAGAATCTGGAAAGTGAGGATCAGGATATCTTATTAGAGATTAAAATTTTAGGATTAAGCATTAAGGATTTCTCCAGCAATTAAGTTAAATATTGATTAAGGATTAGGATGATGAGAGTTGGGGATCAGAACGATACGATCGAGAATCAGGGTGTTGAGATTTGAGGATCAGGATGTAGGGATTTTGGGATTAGGATGTTGGGATTTTGGGATTTGGGTGTTGGAACTGAGGATCAGGATGTTAGGATTTGGGGATCAGAATGTTGAAAGTGAGGATCAGGATACTTGATTGAGGATTAGGATGCTGGGATTTGGGGATCAGAATGTTAGGATCAGAAGAAATATTTTTGGATTAAGCATCGTATCACTGGGATTCATCGGAATACTATCATTAAGGACAAGGGTATTTGGATTACAGGTCAAGATAGTTGGGTCTAAAATCGTTACAAAAAGATAATAAAGTAACTTATGGATCACTTTTTTAAATCAAGGATGCACAGCGCGCAATTTACCTCGGCTACTAAGCCGCAGACGAGATCGGGATCGGCGGCTCTAGAAGCCTTATCGGCGTACAATCGGCAACCGAAACTGCTGTGATTGAGCCGACGTTCGAAAGTCATGCTAGCGGCGCAATCATTATGACCAACATGATGATTATTCGTATTGTAATTTCTCGGCACTGTCAATCTATAGAGAGCGTCCTCAACTTTGACGTATTCTTTGAGTTGAACAGGCCGAAAATCTCTAGTGAATAGGGCGGCGTCAAGGCAGGCTGCCAGCTGGTCCAGATTGCTCAATGTGGCGCTCATGCCCACTAGGCGGGTGCGGGGCGAGCTGAATCGGATCTGGGAATTGGGATGGACTATTCGGGTCTGATTTGTGCTTTGGTACTTGCATGCTGGCCTCTTAGGGGAGCTTGGGGACGATTTTAAGGGGAGTTTAGGGACGATTTTAAGGGAAGTTTAGGGACGATTTTAGGGGGAGCTTAGGGACGATTTTAAGGGGAGTTTAGGGACGATTTTAAGGGGAGTTTAGGGACGATTTTAAGGGGAGTTTAGGGACGATTTAAAGGGGAGTTTAGGGACGATTGTTAGGGGAGTTTAGGGACGATTGTTAGGGGAGTTTAGGGACGATTGTTAGGGGAGTTTAGGGACGATTGTTAGGGGAGTTTAGGGACGATTGTTAAGGGAGTTTAGGGACGATTCTTAGGGGAGTTTAGGGACGATTGTTAGGGGAGTTTAGGGACAATTCTTATGGGAGTTTGGGAACGGTTTTTAGGGGAGTTTAGGGACGATTCTTATGGGAGTTTAGGGACGATTCTTAGGGGAGTTAAGGTACGATTTTTAGGGGAGTTTAGGGACGATTCTTATGGCAGTTTGGGAACGGTTTTTAGGGGAGTTTAGGGACGATTTTTAGGGGAGTTTAGGGACGATTCTTGTGGGAGTTTAGGGACGATTCTTGTGGGAGTTTAGGCACGAGTCTTATAGCAGTTTAGGGACGATTCTTAGGGGAGTTTAGGGACGCTTCTTAGGGAAGTTTAGGGACGATTCTTAGGGGAGTTTAGGGACGATTCTTAGGGAAGTTTAGGGACGATTCTTGTGGGAGTTTAGGGACGATTCTTATGGCAGTTTAGGGACAATTCTTATGGCAGTTTGGGAACGGTTTTTAGGGGAGTTTAGGGACGATTTTTAGGGGAGTTTAGGGACGATTCTTGTGGGAGTTTAGGGACGATTCTTAGGGAAATTTAGGGACGATTCTTAGGGAAGTTTAGGGACGATTCTTGTGGGAGTTTAGGCACGAGTCTTATAGCAGTTTAGGGACGATTCTTATAGGTATATGAGATTACAGACGATTATTATAGGAGATTAGGGACGATTCTTAGGGGAGTTTAGGGACGCTTCTTAGGGAAGTTTAGGGACGATTCTTAGGGGAGTTTAGGGACGATTCTTATAGGTATATGAGATTACAGACGATTATTATAGGAGATTAGGGACGATTCTTAGGGGAGTTTAGGGACGCTTCTTAGGGAAGTTTAGGGACGATTCTTAGGGGAGTTTAGGGACGATTCTTAGGGAAGTTTAGGGACGATTCTTGTGGGAGTTTAGGGACGATTCTTATAGCAGTTTAGGGACAATTCTTATGGGAGTTTGGGAACGGTTTTTAGGGGAGTTTAGGGACGCTTCTTAGGCAAGTTTAGGGACGATTCTTAGGGGAGTTAAGGTACGATTCTTATAGGTTTAGGAGATTACGGACGATTTTTATAGGACATTACGGACGACTCTTAGGGGAGCTTAGGGACGATTCTTATAGGACATTACGGACGATTCTTATGGAAGCTTGGGAACGATAATTATGGATTTTAGAGGCGTTTAAAAGTGGGGGTTTAGGGATGATTTAATGGTCAATTCTACGAGCTAGATAGATCTTACCTTAGCAATCAACGATTCAAGCGTTGACCCGCGACCCGACTCGCCAATCATGTGCAACTCGTCCACAACAACAATGCCCAGCTGTTCCAGCCGCTTCTCCTCAATCAGACTGTTAACCAGGGACAGGCCTTTTTCAATTGTAGCAATGTACAAACTTTGCCGATTCCTGCGATTCACTGGTGGCAGGCGACCCTTGCTGTGAGCGTACTCTTCCACTAGGAAGCCGAGCTCCAGGCCTAGAGCGCTAGTTGACAATACTTTCTCTTGTACAATAGATACGAATGGCAATACAAATAGTGCGTCGCGGCGTTTAACTAACAACTGTTGCAGGATTAGCAATTCGGCTACTAGGGTCTTGCCGCCGCTGGTTGGCAGGCTGTAAACTAGGTTGCGACCGGACTGCACTTCCGGCATGGTGAGACAGTCGGTTTGCCAGTCTGGGATTGGGATAAGTGAGTGATTTTTAGTTTTGTTAAATGCGAGTTTTTATGGGATACAGACACTTGACTGCCAGCCAAAGTCTTAAATTTAATCATTTGATTCTTACAGTATGATTTATGATTGATTGATTGATTTATGATATTAAGGTAAAAGAGGTCAATGAATTAATATTTATGACCTAAAAAGCAGATTTACAACAGAGACAGCCAAATGTGCCTTTGTGAAGCTCTGGTAGTCGAACTAATGGATAGAGAGAATGCCCCCAGTATATTGAAGAAGTGAATTTTATCTATACAACGGAAACGTCCAATTGCCAGTCAATAGTATAAGCAATCAAGCAGTGGAATTTAAAATACATAGCTACACAGCTTTCTAGGATTTTTATTTCTGGCATCAAACTGCTGGCAGTCAAATTGTCGGCAGTCAAATGTCGTAGACCCAGTTTTTATAGCAATTTACGCTCGTAAATACCATCTTATTCTTATCCCTAATAGGGACTTTCAATTTAGAATTTTGACTACTTTCGACATTTCAATGGGATCTCTTAGGGATAAGTTAATAGACCAAACGAAAGTTAAGGACATTAAGGACTATTAGTAACAGTTTTTAAATAAAAAGTAACTAACCATACAACTTATCGATGCCTTTGTGCTTTTCCAACAAATCTTTAACAGAAGCTGGAAGACCAAAAAAGCTGTCATTCGAGTTGCTTTCATTTTCGTCTGCTCGTTGGTGATCAACAGATGCAACGTTGACAGCACTGCTTGCTTCTTTGTCAACAATTTTATCAGTGACAATGGACAAGGAGCTGTCTAAATGTAATTTAGATATCGAATCTTTCTTGTGAACAACAGTCCGACGCTGCTTCCTAGCCGGGGAATTTGAATTTTGCAGATTTGCAGCCTGGTGGCACAGCTGGTAACCCGGGGCAGATGCTCTGCTTGATGGCGATTTTGTACAATAGGGCGAACTACTCGAAAACAATGCGTGCTTACGCGGATGAGACTGAACGCCAGTGAATGGCTTGTGAGGATTCTGCTGTTGTTGCTGCAGCGATGGTTGCTGTGGCTGCTTCTTTGGCTGAGGATCAGAGAATTTAAAGTAACGACTATTGCTACCATTGCTGCTAGGTCCCACAGAGGACATTGTGTGCTGATAGACACCGACAGTTTTTTGTTTACAAAAGTAAACTAGAGCCTTACTAGTAGCAAGGTATCAATATTTGGTGTCAGCGCTGACCTAAGGAGACTGAAAATAGGTTATAAATATTTAATTAATTATTATGTGTATTAATGACACATTTCCTCCTAAAGGGAAAATATGCAAAATTTAGTTGCGTACATCTTTTTAGAGCTTTTTCTTTTACTCCATATGGAAAATTTATACCACTAAAATGGTCCTATTTTGCCAACATGACAAATAACAGTAGCCAAAATGACTATCACAAAAGTGACTATTGCAAAAGTGGCTTATTGCTCAAGTGACAGGATTCCAAATTAATTTACTAACCTTGAAAGCTATATAATTTTATGTACCTAGGTCTAATTTGAACAGTTTAATAAAATTGTTTTATATTGGGTCAACCAAAAAGTTTTATGTATTTAGAGCTATACATAATTTAAAATCTGAAATATAGGCTTATTAATATATTCAAGAAAAAAATATATTAATAGGCCCACTATCTGAGTTTCTGGGTTTTTTAATTCTAGTTGCAAATTTACAACTGAGTTTAAAAATGTGCGCAACTAAAAAACTTTGGTCAGCCAGTGCAACTTAGTTGAAAAAAAATTTGCAACTTAGTTGGGCTGAAAGTTCAAAGGAATGAAAAAAAAGTCCCGCGACCCGCATCTCACCTATAACTTTTCTACTTGCTACATTGTTTTACTTTTCTCCTAATTTGACACTTCTACCACCCATCATATAACTTACCCCCTCCATTTTTGTGACTTACCCCCTCCATTTTGCAACTTACACCCTCCATTTTGCAACTTACCCCCTCCATTTTGCGATTTATCCCCTCCATTTTGTGACTTAACCCCTCTGTTTTGTGACTTACCCCCTCTGTTTTGCAACTTACCCCCTCCCTTTTTATTGATTTTGCAACTTATATTGCCGATTTTGCAACTTACTTTGGTCAGCCACTAAATCAATTGGCCAGATTGGCCAACTTGGCCAATTGTTGCGCATGTATATTACACAATTCAAATCCCATCTTCCAATCTATTAAAAGTCCCAAAATACTTGACAGTTGACTATTAAGTTTGTTTTGTTAATTGGAGTGGTAGAGTGGCAGATTAAAATGTTCAAAACTATATATATATATGTGTTTTAAGCAGGTTCAATGCCCCTTTAGTGAGGGTAAAAATTCAAAAATAGAAAATTATATTTCCTATATATGATTTTGTAGAAAAGTAACAAAATATATATAATTTATTTGTTTGATACTTTATTAAAAAAATGAGACACATATATTTTTCCTAAATTTTACCTTGCAACTAGGTTAGAAAATTTTGCAGTTGCAAATTTGTGATTTGGCTTCAAAATCTAGTTGCAAATAATAATTTCTGGGTAGGCTACAAATTACATTCTATTTGAGCAAACTAACCAGTGTACAATGTCCATAGATAGACAAATTTTTTAATAAATAATAAAATAAAATCAATAAAAAATATTCCTTACTTGATAATTAAAGTGCTAAATGCATTTGTTTAATATTTATTTATTTTTCCTTTACTATACCCAAAGAAAAACTAGTTTAAAACTAAAGCTAATCTATTATCCCACTAGACCTATGCATACTTAACTTGGAATCAATATCAATTTCCTATAACTAGTTACATATACTAGTGAGTTGCTTTTAGACAAAATAGCAATCACGTGGCCTAAGAAAACCAGTAGTAACAGACATGCCATATTGCGGAAGGGGGGTATACGCCGGAAATTTCTGGTGTACACTTGCTCAAAACAAAGGTTTGGCGTACACTTTTCAGAAATTGGTGTACACTTTAGAGAAATTGCCATACAAATGGCGGGAAAAGTTTGTGGGACCTTTTTTTTTGGTCCTTCGGTGTACATTTTTTGATTTTTGGCGTACATTTTTAATATTTGTGATTTTCCCTCCAGCGTACACTGACAATGGTCTGCAATATGGCAGACATGCATGTGCTGCCATTGCCAATGGAAATGACTGAGTGTAACCAAAGGTTGTTACCATACAGCACCATATGACACATTCCTACCAAATCATGTCTAAGCCTTTAGCCCTAAACATTTGAAAATAAAAAACTCATTGCAGCAAAGATTTTAATATTATGCAAGTCTATACTAGTCAGTCATGTCCTCCCTCGCGGCTTCAGACCAAAATCCAGACTTTGCAAACAAAAAGCTAATAGGCCTTCAATACGCAACAGTAATGAGATTGCGTTTCCAAAAAATCAATAAGCATTTGCGAAAAAAACCTAGCTTAGCTAGCCTAGAGAATCACAGTTTTTACTGTTAAAGGAATGAAAGCTCAACTCTCCAGCAAATATGATAATTAGCCGCAGACAAGGTCTAGCACTTGCAATTTCGATCACAATCGGCTTCATTACGCACCATTCCGTATTTTAGTTAGTACCTATTCATGGAGTTAACACAAGGGCGGTGTAGGAGGTCCCATTCGAATCAAGTTCTACGAAACACTATCACGTCAAATTGACGCGAAATGAAGTAAGTTGTACAAATAAAAATATACAGCGTGGGCAGAAAGCTGATTCAAAAAGACTAAAAAGGCATGCAATTGAAGTAAATATTTTTATTTTTTTGTTCTTAACTACGAAAATGTTTAGTAAAGAATTTTATTTTTTTTGTTAATTTATTCGTAAAATTCATACTTGTCAAACAATCAACAAACGGGAGGCGCCTGCAGTGTCCAGCGACAATTGAGTCTATAGACCTAGCTCTTTAGTTTGATTTACACGTAGGTCTAGCTATAGTATATTTGCTGCTAGTGCTTTTATTTTATTCATTTTATTAAGATTAAGATTAAGATTAAAGCCCTCGTAGTAGTTCGCATTTTAGGCTTTTGTTTGGTCTTTTTTAATTTTAATCATCAATGCAATGGATTAGTATAGCCTAGGCTAGGCCTATTGAACAAATAGTGAATAGGGTTTATAACTAGCTGTTAAAATTTTTTAGTTCTAAATTGTAATAGTGGCTATCACTTAGCAACCAATATAAAATATACCCAATAATATATGGCAATGGCAATAGGCTCAACCAACTAAATAAAAGACAAAATACCTCTAAACTGTAATATAATATATAAGCAGTTCCTGCAAGTTTTGAATGTGGGATGTGACATGCTCAATGTCTTTTATAAAAGACAATAGCTGCCTTAGCTAGTTACCATTATCAAAATTTAATGCTTAAACTTGTAGGCCTACAAGTTTTTACATTATATGGTTGTATATCACTATATGGCTATGTCTATGGGCAAAATCTAGGAAAGAAGAAACTGGAAGGGTTAGGGAGGACTAGGAGGGAAAGATTATTTCATTCCTATCCTTGTTAGCAATCATGGCTAGATAGCTACCCTATTGCATTAGCAACTACCATTCACAATCACATGTTTAATCTATAATCAACTGTAGATCTTTGCAGCTTGGCCTTGAATCCTTGATTAACTATTGCTTGCACTTTGTGGACCTAAACTACCTAGAAGTGCTTACTAATATAGTTGAAGGCACATGGGCCCACACTAAGACTTGGTCAATATGCATAACAAAAAGGACTAGGTTGCAATACCTTTTGTGTCCTTTTGGTCTACAGGTTGAGCAATATGAAATAGCCGGTATTTGTTTGGTTCACAGTCATTCTAGAAGGTCACAATCACCCTGGGTTTATCTTTTTGCTAAGCACAGGATGCAAAATTGCATTATGTTCTTAATTTGAAGATGTGATTTCAGGGTTTGGGATGCAAGCTTTTAAAAGTATTACTTAAGAGATCTTTTATTGTGAAAAACTAAAAAAATCAAGATGCAAAATTGAATCCTATATCAAATTTCAAGATGCTATAGCATCCCTATAGCACAAAAAATAAACCCAGCAATCACCATTAAAAGGAATGGAAACTCTAAAGTGCCAACATTTCTAGCCAAGTAGTCAAGCTAAGTGGAGTAACAATCTAACCACATTTATTTTTTTCAGAGATGGAAAGTTTTTATGGCTAGATAGTCAATTAATGACAGTTGGACAATGGATAACCATCTGATACTAGAAACTATATTGCTCCTCTCCCATATATGCGCAACCTCCTGAATCTTACCTGCCCAGTGCAACATTGTTTCTGATAAAAAGTGCAACATTGTTCAGTCTAAGTGCAACATTGCTTGTATTCAGTTGGCTGGTGTGACTTAGTTAAAAGAAAATTTGTAACTTACTTCAGGTCAAAGTTCAAAGGACCCAAAAAAGGTCCTGCAAACAAATTTTGTCTAAAGCTTCCCAATTCTTCTCCATTTTGCAATGTACCCCCTCCATTTCGTGATTTACATTGGCCATTTTGTGACTTACATTGGCAATTTTGCAACTTACATTGGCGATTTTGTGACTTATATTGGCAATTTTGCAATATTAACAATTTTGCAATGTCCCTTGCTTGGAAGTCCTGTCACCTAGCCAGTTTGGCTAGGTCAGCCAGGTATTGTGCATGTATGTCCTCTTATATATCACCTTTGGTATACAATCATTTGCATGTCGCCGTCCCCCTTAAATGATTGCAAACCAAAGCTGGGAAGATAACTGACATGGAATTTGCATGCCTGTAAGCAACTAAAAAAGTTACTTAGCTTCAGTTTGCAATCATTTAAGGGGGGTGGGGGACATGTGTATTTGTATCCAATGTTGTCAAACATGGTAATGTTTAAGGTGCTATTGCACCCCTCTCACCTTTGCTTCCCAATCATTAACACACAGTAACTCTACTTAAAAATTGTGAACCAAAGCTGGGTATGTTAAAATTCTCTTGCCATTGACTCTTTAGGAATGTTAGACTTGTCCAATTTTGCGCATTTATAAAAAAAAAAGTAAATAATTTGTTTTTCCAAATTACAGTTGTTACAGTTATGATAAATGTGACAATATTACAAATTACTTCAACTCTAGCTAGTATACTTAGGCTTTAGCTTAGCTTCAAATATCTAGCTAAAGTCTTCAACCTGGCTTCTATTTCTATAAAATGTTGCAACCTAGATTCTTATATTATATTATATCTTATAATGGGATATTGCTTAAGCCTATTTTGATGTAGGAGACTAAAACTTATTTAACAATAGAAGGTAAGGTAAGACATTATCAATTGAACAGGAAAGTCATGTTTTTAATTCTTTTTTCTAATTACCACTGAGCATATTTTTCTGTACCCTACTTGTAATAGTTTATTAGTATTATTTTTCTATATGCTTGTGTGTAATTAAAAAAATATCTATTTAATTTTTCTACAAGTAAAATTAATAATTTTTTTACTAATATTTGCACTAGTATCTGCTATTTCAGCTAATTCTGAAGAGAATAATTTCTAATTTCAAATGTTAAAAAAGAGTGCAAAAGGATTTTAAATGTTGAAGAGAATGCACTTAAGAATATATTCTGTGATAATCTATCAATGAATAGCTATAGCATGAATATATTATGTGATAATGAATTTAAGCCTAGGCTATATGTACAAGATTGCTTTCTTACTAGGCATACTCTTACTCTGGTTTTGAATTATCTAAATGATTAGTTAAGTAGCAAAAGTTTACTCTAGTAATGCCTTCCATTTCAGACAGAAAAAAACTAGAAAACTACCCATTAACTTAGCTCAATTAAAATAAACTAAAGTGAACCATATTATACAGATATCCCAATTTTATAATGTTTTTGGCCTGTTTATATAAATGGCAAGCTACATGGTGCAATGTCACTAGAATGATTTTTAAATAGAGATTTAATTTTGTTAGTAAATTTTTAGTAAATATAAAACAAATTTACTTCGTCCAATTAACACTATTTAATTGGTTAAAAAGTGATTGAGGGACAATTGTTTTCAACTTCATATCCAATGTCAAAAATATATGGCTATATGGCACATCCTGTAGCTTTGTACAGCTGCTCTGTACTGATTGGGTGAAAGGTCCTCAATACCTCGCTTAAAATTCCCCAAGGTTTTGTGATCTGCTATTCAAGGGTGCTGTTTTATTAAAACTTTTAGTGTATTTATAAATAATTTTTGGACTTGCCTATTCCAGCTATAATTTAGCCGCATCTACTTTAAAAAAAACAATGACAACAGACGACCAACGTTTTGCTAATCTGGCCGCCGAAATTGGCCAATTGGTTACTGGCGTTCAGGCCAATACTGGCCAGATACGCAATTTGGCTAATAAGATTGGCACTGATAGAGACTCGGAAGCGTTGCGCGGTCAGATACACTCGTTAACTCACGCCACCATGGCCCAGTGCCAACGGGCCACCGAACAATTAAAAAGAGATTTGACGCCAATGTGTCAGGGTATGGCGGCTGCGATGCGCCGCGTTCAGAAGGATCGGCTTGTTGATCAGGTACTGATTGGATTGTGCCTGATGCTTGAAGTAATCTTCTGTAGCTCTAAGCTGGGATTGGGAATATAGAAAATATTACATTAATCAATGCTATCAGGGTTCGTGAGATAACATCCACCTAACCGTCAGACAAGGATGAGATTAGATCCGTGAGCACTGTCAGAGAAGGATGAGATTAGATCAGTGAGCGGAGATGGATGAGATTAGATCAGTGAGCGTAGAAGGATGAGATTAGATCAGTGAGCGGAGATGGATGAGATTAGATCAGTGAGCGGAGATGGATGAGATTAGATCAGTGAGCATTGTCAAAGAAGGATGAGATTAGATCAGTGAGCGTAGAAGGATGAGATTAGATCAGTGAGCGTAGAAGGATGAGATTAGATCAGTGAGCGGAGATGGATGAGATTAGATCAGTGAGCGGAGATGGATGAGATTAGATCAGTGAGCATTGTCAGAGAAGAATGAGATTAGATCAGTGAGCGTAGAAGGATGAGATTAGATCAGTGAGCGTAGAAGGATGAGATTAGATCAGTGAGCGGAGATGGATGAGATTAGATCAGTGAGCGGAGATGGATGAGATTAGAGCAGTGAGCGGAGATGGATGAGATTAGATCAGTGAGCGATGAGATTAGATCAGTGAGCGGAGATGGATGAGATTAGATCAGTGAGCATTGTCAGAGAAGGATGAGATTAGATCAGTGAGCGTAGAAGGATGAGATTAGATCAGTGAGCGGAGATGGATGAGATTAGATCAGTGAGCGGAGATGGATGAGATTAGATCAGTGAGCATTGTCAGAGAAGGATGAGATTAGATCAGTGAGCATTGTCAGAGAAGGATGAGATTAGATCAGTGAGCGTAGAAGGATGAGATTAGATCAGTGAGCGGAGATGGATGAGATTAGATCAGTGAGCGGAGATGGATGAGATTAGAGCAGTGAGCGGAGATGGATGAGATTAGATCAGTGAGCGATGAGATTAGATCAGTGAGCGGAGATGGATGAGATTAGATCAGTGAGCGGAGATGGATGAGATTAGATCAGTGAGCGGAGATGGATGAGATTAGATCAGTGAGCATTGTCAGAGAAGGATGACATTAGATCAGTGAGCGTAGAAGGATGAGATTAGATCAGTGAGCGTAGAAGGATGAGATTAGATCAGTGAGCGGAGATGGATGAGATTAGATCAGTGAGCGGAGATGGATGAGATTAGATCAGTGAGCATTGTCAGAGAAGGATGAGATTAGATCAGTGAGCGTAGAAGGATGAGATTAGATCAGTGAGCGTAGAAGGATGAGATTAGATCAGTGAGCGGAGATGGATGAGATTAGATCAGTGAGCGGAGATGGATGAGATTAGATCAGTGAGCGGAGATGGATGACTATGAGATTAGAGCAGTGAGCGGAGATGGATGAGATTAGATCAGTGAGCGGAGATGGATGAGATTAGATCAGTGAGCGTAGAAGGATGAGATTAGATCAGTGAGCGGAGATGGATGAGATTAGATCAGTGAGCGGAGATGGATGAGATTAGATCAGTGAGCATTGTCAGAGAAGGATGAGATTAGATCAGTGAGCGGAGATGGATGAGATTAGATCAGTGAGCGGAGATGGATGAGATTAGAGCAGTGAGCGGAGATGGATGAGATTAGATCAGTGAGCGATGAGATTAGATCAGTGAGCGGAGATGGATGAGATTAGATCAGTGAGCGTAGAAGGATGAGATTAGATCAGTGAGCGGAGATGGATGAGATTAGATCAGTGAGCGGAGATGGATGAGATTAGATCAGTGAGCGGAGATGGATGAGATTAGAGCAGTGAGCGGAGATGGATGAGATTAGATCAGTGAGCGATGAGATTAGATCAGTGAGCGATGAGATTAGATGTACACGTATATCAGAGAAGGATGAGATTAGATGTACACGTATATCAGAATAGGAGTAGATTTTCAGTTAACGCCATCCGACTAATGCAATCAACTGTTCTCAAAGTACAAACAAAATCCTAATAGAAAAGTGTTGCCGGCATCAAACCCCGCCAGGTGACAAAGGTGGCCGGCGATTTCCAAGAGGTTCAGCGCCTAGTCCAAGCCAGAGAGAAAGAAGCTGCCGCTAAGCAGCGCCAACAAGCTGCTTCTGGCGGCGACTTTGATTCGCTGTTCAATCAGCAGCAGCCGCAGCCGCAGCCGCAACTCCTTGACGCTGACAGTCCGTTTAGACTTGGCGGCCAGCAGCAGCAGCAGCAACAGCAGTTGGATTTGCAAGCCGCTGAGCAGCGAGAGAATCAGCTGCACCAGCTCGAGCAGGATATTGTTGGTGAGTTTTTTTGGGGTGAAGGGGGTGGACTTTGCATTGACATTGGCACGTGCTTTGCCTGATCCTCTACTTGAAGGTTAGATCCTAATCCCCAGGGTATAAGGCCGCCAACTTACCCCTAGATCCTTAGGCTGTTGGTCAGCGAGCCTCCCAGATCCTCAGCTTGTTTATCCCCAAGCCTTCCAGATCCTCAGGCTGTTTATCCCCAAGCCTCCCAGATCCTCAGCTTGTTTATCCCCAAGCCTCCCAGATCCTCAGCTTGTTTATCCCCAAGCCTCCCAGATTCTCAGCTTGTTTATCCCCAAGCCTCCCAGATCCTCAGCTTGTTTATCCCCAAGCCTCCCAGATCCTTTTGTTTATCCCCAAGCCCCCCAGATCCTCAGGCTGTTTATCCCAAAGCCCCCAGATCCTCATACTGTTTATCCCCAAGCCCCAAGATCCTCAGGCTGTTTATCCCCAAGCCTTTCAGTTCCTCAGGCTGTTTATCCCAAAGCCCCCAGATCCTCATACTGTTTATCCCCAACCCCCCCCCCCCCCCTGATCCTCAGTCCGTTGATCCGCCAGCCTCCCAGATCCTCATAAAGGCCTAGTTTCATTTACACTTGCCGCGCCCCATACACCGCCAATGCAGGCATCAACGAGCTATTCAAAGACCTGGCCCACATGGTGCACGACCAAGGCGAGATGCTGGACAGCATTGAGGACCACGTCAGCGAGGCTGTTATGCACGTTGAAACTGGCAACCAACAGCTAGGCAAAGCGGTCAGTTATAAACGATCAGCAAGGCGTAAGAAAATCATTCTAGCCATCATTGTTATCGTAATCCTACTCGTGATTGGCCTGGTGATCTACCTGTCGGTGAAGAAGTAATCATTTTACTTGAATTTCTATTCCAATTATTTCTTTTGTGCCGTTTTTGTTATTAAGCTTCAATTTTCTGAGTGTCCAGATTTTTTAAATCGTAAAATGTACTTTATCGGATCATAAAGTGAAATCGATTGACAATCTATTGCTATTGGTCTGCGTCAGTGTGTGTGTCTCTAGACCGGTTTTAATGGGTCTGTAGAATTTTTTGTATTCTTGCCTATGATCTACAGACCTTTCCTTCTTTGATCTATAGACTTGTACTTTGATCTACAGGCTTACGCATATATAATCTACAGACTACTCCGTCTTTGACTTCAGTCTTCTTCGCCTTTGATCTACAGACTTTTCCGGCTTTGATCTACAGAAATCTCCATCTTTGATCGACAGACTTCACCTTCTTTGATCGACAGACTTCTCCATCTTTGATCGACAGACTTCTCCATCTTTGATCTACAGACTTCACCATCTTTGATCGACAGACTTCTCCATCTTTGATCTACAGACTTCTCCATCTTTGATCTACAGACTTCTCCATCTTTGATCTACAGACTTCACCTTCTTTGATCGACAGACTTCTCCATCTTTGATCTACAGACTTCTCCATCTTTGATCTACAGACTTCACCTTCTTTGATCGACAGACTTCACCTTCTTTGATCGACAGACTTCTCCATCTTTGATCTACAGACTTCTCCATCTTTGATCTACAGACTTCTCCATCTTTGATCTACAGACTTCTCTATCTTTGATCTACAGACTTCACCTTCTTTGATCGACAGACTTCATCATATTTAGACTAGAAAGTTCTCCATCTGATCTATAGACTTCTCTGTCTATGATCTATACTTTGTCGTCTATGATCCACAGACTCCCCTGTTTATGTTATTTTCTACAGACTTCTCCGCCTTTGAACTAAAGAAATTTCCACGATCTGTCTGAGTAAATTACATAATGCTTGCCATTGCATTGCTACATGATCTATATAAAAAATTAATAATTCTTTTTCGTCACAAAATTTTGTCTCTCCCTACTATTAGTAGTTTTATTGTATTAAAGTGTGGTAAATATTGTAAAAAATGATTAGTATTGTAACTGTAGCAAATTTATTAGTAAAGATCTCTTTTCAAATGTAATCAATCAGAAAACTTAATAGTGCAAGATTTTGTGTTTGTATATATTTTTGCTTCAATGTCTTGCTTATTCAGAAATATAAGTAACGCCATAAGTAAATTAACACAAAAATTTTTAGTAATATTTTTAGCCTGTCTTAATTTTTCATTCACAACGTTGCTATTGTCAATTAGTGTCTTGGTTTAATTTATAGCATTATTTAATAATTATTTCCCCGATAATATATGTCCTAATAGTTTTCTAGTCTGTTGGATTAATAATTTTATTGTCATCTGCAAAGTGCATAGGCTATTATTACTATCTAAAACTACTATTTTTAGTAATGTTAATACCTTAAAAATTCGGTAATTTATTTTAAACCAGAAAAATGCATACAATCACTTATGTTGGTAATGTTATCCAGATCTGTATGAGTAAATTTAAGTCATTATGACTGAATATTATTCTTGCAGAATCATATTATCATTTTTTTAATGCTGTGTTACAATAATATTGTATCTAAAAAATTTTGTTTTTGTCACATTTTTTCATTGGAAATTACAAGTGTAGCAGATCAAACGATAAGTATAGCATTTTTATTTCTTCCCTGACCTTTTATCAATCATAAAACTCGTATTATTAGTTTATAAAACTATTGCTGTCACTTACCAATTACCAATTCTAGTCAGTGAACAATCACTATTTCTAGTCAGTGACCAATCACCAATTCTAAGCAGTGACCAATCACCAACTCTACTCAGGGACCAATCACCAACTCTAGTCAGTGACCAATCACCAATTCTAGTCAGTGGCCAATCACCAATTCTAAGCAGTGACCAATCACCAACTCTACTCAGGGACCAATCACCAACTCTAGTCAGTGGCCAATCACCAATTCTAGGCAGTGACCAATCACCAATTCTAGTCAGGGACCAATCACCAACTCTAGTCAGTGACCAATCACCAATTCTAGTCAGGGACCAATCACCAACTCTAGTCAGTGACCAATCACCAATTCTAGTCATTGACCAATCACTAATTCTAGTCAGTGGCCAATCACCAATTCTAGTCAGTGACCAATCACCAACTCTAGTCAGTGACCAATCACCAATTCTAGTCAGTGGCCAATCACCAATTCTAGTCAGGGACCAATCACCAACTCTAGTCAGTGACCAATCACCAATTCTAGTCAGTGGCCAATCACCAATTCTAGTCAGGGACCAATCACCAACTCTAGTCAGTGGCCAATCACCAATTCTAGGCAGTGACCAATCACCAACTCTAGTCAGTGACCAATCACCAATTCTAGTCAGTGGCCAATCACCAATTCTACTTAGTGACAAGTCACTAATTCTAGTCAGTGACCAATCACCAATTCTCTCTAATCAGCAATTTAATACTTGATGAAGCACAAGCCAGTAATGTCTAACAATTTTTACTTGATAATTTCACCTAAAAACTTACTGTTTCAGCCATTATCAACCAATCGCTCGTCCGGACCACACCTGACTTACATCGTGGTACAATTAAAATCAGATAATTTCTAACGCGTTTCGTTACCCTCAACAATGGCAGCCAGTCTAGCAATGATGACCTCGCCAGCCCAGATGGCTAGCAGCAGCGGCGGCGGCGGCGGAGCATTCTCGCCTCTGACTCTATTCGAATGCACCATAACTAACGCCACAATGCTGATTGACAGCATGGCCGCCAGAGATCTAATGGTGGCATTTAAAATCGTTACCCAATTAAATTCCCATCTAGTTGAAGCTATGGAGCCGCAGTTTGTTAGAATAGCCGACTCAGCCGACGCTCACGCTCACTGTCCGCCGCCGCCACCGCCGCCGCCGTCACAGTCGCAGCCGGCGCACGCTTCGTCGCATTCCGGATCAATGCAACTGGGCCTCGGAGCGGCTTCCAAGTCTGTCGGCGACCTGGCTGGCTCCACTAGCGGCGGCTCGTTGAAGCGCGAGTACAATTCCGACGAAGATTGTCAGATACTGGACGACGAAGCTAGTGGCAGCCTGTTCGGTGCCAGCTTCGACATTGTCAATGCCGGGGCGTCGGCCGGTGCCTACGGTGGCGCTGGCGCCGGCGTTGGCAGTCCGGCAAAGATTGCGCGCGTGGGTGGCGGCGGAGATTTGAGCGAAACTGGCGAATTGTCGGCTGAATGGAAGGTGAGGCGCGAAGCTCTTGTTGCTAATCATTCTTAATTACGATTGTTAAATCCATCCTTGATTCGTATTGACCTTTCTAATTCTAGATCCCACAAAGACCCCCAGATTTTGCATAGATCCTAAGCTCCCACATAGATCCTTAGATCCCACATAGATCCCTAGATCCCACGTAGATCTGTAAATCACACATAGACCCCCATACCCCACATAGATCCCCAGATCCCAAATAGATCCTAAGCTCCCACATAGATCCTTAGATCCCACATAGATCCCTAGATCGCACATAGATCCTCAGATTCCACGTAGATCTAAGATCCCACATAGATCCCCAGATCCCAAATAGATCCCTAGATCCCACGTAGATCTGTAAATCACACATAGATCCCCAGATCCCACATAGACCCCCATACCCCACATAGATCCCCAGATCCCAAATAGATCCTAAGCTCCCACATAGATCCTTAGATCCCACATAGATCCCTAGATCCCAAATAGATCCCAAGATCACACATAGATCCTAAGCTCCCACATAGATCCTTAGATCCCACATAGATCCCTAGATCGCACATAGATCCTCAGATTCCACGTAGATCCCAAGATCACACATAGATCCCCAGATCCTGCATAGATCCCCATACCCCACTTACAAGTGTAGCTCCCCAGATATCACATAGTTCCTCAGATCCCACATAGATCCCTAAATCCCACACAGATCCAATGATCCCACATTGATCTCCATATCCCATATTGATCCTCATATCCCACATAGATTCCCATATGTCACATCCGATGTTAAACAGAAAATGATGTATGAGACATGTATAAGTTAGGGGATTGCTAAACCCACCCTCCGCAGGGCATCCTACGCAAAGCCTACCGCCAGCTCAAAGAAGAAACCAACTCAAATGTATTCGACTTCTCTCTGCCCTATTCGGCGCCAGTTAATATGGAAGCTGCTCGGAAAGTGATTGACAAGGCCCTGCAAATCACCAGCTACAAACCCACTAACATTACCGCTTGGACCAGTGAGTTGTAGATTTTTATTTTCAATTTACACACAATTTTAGTGTAATATTCGTACTTTGCTACTTACTGTACCATAGATAATATGTCGAATATGAAATTAATAATTTTATTTTATTTGTTTGCCTCAATTGTGAAAGGACGTTGCAGGGCTCTCATTGAATTAATTGGGTTTTTTAAAACAGATACTACTTACTCAGTAGTTTTCTTTGGTTATACAAAATATGACCTATAATTCAGGTCTTGCCCTTAATAAAGCTATTATATGCATTAATTAACTAATTAATTTCAATCAAACTAGTTATTACTATATATTTTTTCAACAACAAATAATAACAAATAATATTTTCATTGCGCGGCTAAATAGTAATGCCCTGAAATGACCTTATTTGTCTTAAATTTAATAACAACAACAATTTATAAGTGTACCAACGCCGATTTCTAGGCATGGGTATAAAATATCTGAATACTTGGTATTACGGTTTCTTGAAACCCGACTACAATAAAAACAAGGCCAGAAATCGATTTCAATTGGTATTTGTAAGTTTTCCAAATAAATTTTTTTTCTTTCATTTTAAGCAGCTTTGCACCTTTGATGGCCTTTGGCAATTGAGCTTCAATGTAGAAAAAAACCTCGTAGACTTGAGCATACGAATTATAATCAACGTTGAATTTATTTTTTTTAATTAAATAGCCCTAGCAACAAAGTATCTAAGACATTACTATTCCACGTATTTGAAATATCGACAAAAATCAATCGAAGCTGGCGCCTCCGTAATGCGTCAATTGCGACAGTCTTTGGTAAGTAATAAAAGGAAGCTTGGCTGTAAAACCTCTGCCACGTCCTTCTAGGGATTCAGCTATTGCACTTCTTATAAATGATAGCTTTGACATTTGAATAATCATTTTTTAGGCGCAGGAATAAAGTACATGGCCATCTATTATAGGGACGTGAAATTTCGCAATAAGCAATCAATCGCTAGGATGAAAATGCAGCAAATCTTTGTAAATAGTCTTTGTTAGTTTTTTTATATTTTATTTTATTATATTACTGCAACTGTCTTTCATAGTTGTAATAAAAAGAAAATAAATAATTAAGGAAAAGTTGTTGTTTTACTGCATCCTGTATTTACTTTTAGACCTGGCTGTGAAATATCTGCGCTATCATTTCGATCACAATTTGAAGTGCAAATTTCGATCGGCGCAGTTAAACAAAAGTTTAAATTGCAATGTGCAAAAAATATTTGTAAATAAATTTTCTTTCTATCGTTTAGTGTGGGTTCCTTGAAAAAAATTACTTTAATAATGCCTGCAGCATCCTATCTAAGAGGTTGATAATGAGTAGCAATAAATCAATAATCATATTTTTTAACAGGTGCCATGATGAAGTACACCGGGACTTATTATCGCGACACGCTCAGAAAGTCCTACACTATTGAGGCTAATCGGATTAAGTCTAACAAGCTCATTAATACTTATTCAGTATGCTACTCTCTTAATCTTGGGGTTGTAGTTTAAAGATGCTTCTGGGTCTTTAATAGTAGGAAAATTCCTGCACTGTCCTTGAAAAAAAGTCACCTGCCTTGCAAAATTAAAAATATTCCATTTTGAATTAATTTTGCAGCGGCAGTTAAACGTTACTTTCAATACAATTTTTTCAATGCTTTAAAGCAAGCTTATTCTGCTAAGGAGCGGGAAAGAAAGCTGCAGAGGCTTCTCAATACTCGAGTGGCTACGTTAAGTGTAAGCTTCTGTGACAATTTCGTTGTATCACTTTCTCGACAGCCTTTTGGGAAAACTTCAGTAAAAAAGGCCCTTGCATTGTCCTTCTATAAATCCAATTCAATTTAACGAAATTATCCGTTTGTAAGATAAATATTCCCCAATGAACAATTTACAGAATCTACTAATCGTTACTTTCAATACAATTTCTTTAAGTCGTTAAAACAAGCCCACGCCGCTGTTGCTAGGGAGAAAAAGTTGCACTCGTTGCTTAATACGCATGCCGCAGCTTTTACAGTAAGCTTTTTATAGTAGTGCTACGATCTTAACCTCTCTTTAGGCTCTCTTTTCTAAGAAAAAAACAAAATTAAGCAAATGAGAGACCCTGTTACTGTTTTATATCTTTATTAACTAAATTAAAAGTTCTTACTGTTTAACTTCTCCAGAGGCGAATAATTTCTATTTGCGCACAGTTGTGTACAAAAATATGCGCAGAAAGTATCAGGAGGAGGAGCGACTATCTAGTTTAAACACCTATATTGCTAATGCTAGGCAAACTCTGGCTGTAAGCTTTAATTATTTATCTGTGTGTTTTAGAGCCTTGCAACACTAAGTTAGCCTTTTAGACTACTTTATTTACAACTAAGTAGCATAGTTAGCGCATTTTGTTTTTTTCAGAACGATGTCACGATTATTTTCGCCGCTATTATTCAATGAATTTAAAATTTTCGCATAAGCAGCGTGAAACTGTGCGATTTACTTCTCAAATTATTAGTCGAATAACGGTAAATTGTGTGCTTAGATAATTTGAGGTGATTGGTTCTTTCGATTCAGTCTTTTTGTATATTTGAAAACGCTAAACATTATTTAAACTTTAAACTCTGATATTAAACTTTATATCAGAAGATATTTTTCAAGATTGACTTAGTTTAGGGAGTTTTCGACATTGGAAGCTAAATTTTGGTGGAATACGTCACGTACAATGTGAAGTTTGTACATGTCAGATTGTGGGGTGGGCAACGATCATAATGTCAGATTGTGGGGTGGGCAACGATCATAATGCCAGATTGTGGGGTGGGCAACGATCATAATGTCAGATTGTGTGGGGTAGACAACGTTCATAATTTTCAGACTGAGGGTGAGCAAAGTTCATAATGTCAGATTGTCGGGTGGGCAACGTTTATAATGCCAGATTTTGGGGTAGGCAAAGTTTATAATGCCAGTTCATAATGTCAGATTGTGGAGTCAGACAACGTTCATAATGTCAGATTGTGGGGTCAGGCAACGTTCATAATGTCTGCATATGGGGTAGGAAACGTTTATAATGTCAGTTCATAATGTCAGATTGTGGGGTGGGCAACGTTCATAATGTCAGATTGGTAGGTAGGCAAGTGTCGGTGTGCAATCGTTGATTAAGGAGTTACGCAATATAGACCACTTTGTAGCACAACGGTCGGGTGTTACTTAACGAAAGTAAATCACAAAAGCAGACTCGTTGGACTAAAAAGCGCCATATTGGACTCTGCATTGTTAACTTGCAAACAAATTTGGGCACGGGAAGATTAATGTAGAATAGTGAGCTACAAATATGGACAACTTTGTGGTACAACGGTCAAATCTCATGTCAGACTCGTTGGACCTAAAAGCGCCACATTTTGCTCATTTAACTTTCAGAATAGGTTCAAGGGTTCTTTGCAGGGTATCCGCGTTGATTTAGGAACTACACTATGGTAGCCTTGTAGTACAACGGTCATGAATCAATTTCTGACTCGTTGGACTAGAAAGCGCCACAGAGTAGTTAGGTTCCTACTTTTTTTGAGAACTTTGGTAGATGGGTGTTGTTAATGGAACTTTTCTATGACCACTTTATAGTACAACGGTCTTGGTTTATCTGACTCGTTGGACTAAAAAGCGCCAGAGCAAATAGAGTTCCTTAATTTAGGGATTATATTTGGGAGTAAAAGTCGAATTAAGAACATAACTATGACCACTTTGTAGTACAACGGTCTGTGTATCTGACTCATTGGACTAAAAAGCGCCA
Organism: Macrostomum cliftonense; assembly: GCA_950096795.1. Taxonomy (NCBI): domain Eukaryota; kingdom Metazoa; phylum Platyhelminthes; family Macrostomidae; genus Macrostomum; species Macrostomum cliftonense. The sequence goes on from CATNEM010000203.1 coordinate 1,090,667, forward strand.
CAGTTATAGTTCTTAGTTATTTGATAATGACATTGGGGATATAGAAGATAGCGTTTGTTGGACCAAATCGTAGGGCGCTTACTCTGTACACATGTTGTACTGTACAATTCTGCACGTGTAACAGAGCAGTACCCTGCGATATTGCGTCCAATAGTAGGATGTGGGAAAGGATAGCTAACGATGCTTATAGTGACTAAACAGTAGGCTTCCCATGTACACCAAGCTTTGAAGTAGAACGCTTGTACTGTGTTAAACATGGTAAGCCACACTGCCTAGTGACTATTGATGGGTTACTATTGAAAGCTGATCTAAGGCTATTATTCCAACTCTTACCTTGTACACACGTTTAAAAAAGCAATGTGTGCACAGTGTAAAAGCTGAAACGAATTAACCTTGTGTTACTAGGCAAAATATTCAGTGGATTAAAGGGTCTAAATATGGACCACTTCTTAGTACAACGAGCCTGCTGATCGACTACTCATTGGACTAATAAGCGCCACATTCGAACTCATTCACATTGAAAATTAAATTGATAAAATCAAGGCGGCTTACCTGCGGTTGCGTGCTTCTTCTGCTGCTGGAGCTCTTCTATTAGAGGAGAAGACGGTTGATGATGGTTTTCGACAAGAGAAAACCGGCTTGTTTATATAATGCGCCAAGGACTGCTGTCATTGGCTGAAGCAGCTGATGCTCTCTCTGTTAGGGGAGGGTAGGCTTTTTGGTTTGTTTCTATTGGTTGACCAGCGCAAACGCATTGGTTAGTTGCGGCCAATGAGAGCTTGGGGGCGTTTGACTCGGTGTCTAAGGGAAAAAATTTTGCTGTTGGTTTCTAAATTTTTTCGGTTTACTAATTTTTTAACTAGCAATATAATTTTTCTAAACTACATGCACTGCCAACTTTGCATATTTTATGGTATCTATATTAGAATGGGTTCTCAGTTAATCAGGCCTAAGACTTTCCTTACACTTTCCTAATAATTGTATTTAATTTTGAATTTTAGTATTATAGTTATTTAATAATAATTATTGTACCAATTCCAAGGTCAGTATTTTGTGTCCAATTTTCAATCTTTTTGTTTCTACCATCTGTGTGTCTCCCATGGCACTCCCTGTCTGCCATCTGTGTGTCTCCCATGGCACTCCCTGTCTGCCATCTGTGTGTCTCCCATGGCACTCCCTGTCTGCCATCTGTGTGTCTCCCATGGCACTCCCTGTCTGCCATCTGTGTGTCTCCCATGGCACTCCCTGTCTGCCATCTGTGTGTCTCCCATCTGCGTGTCTCCCATGGCACTCCCTGTCTGCCATCTGTGTGTCTCCCATCTGCGTGTCTCCCATGGCACTCCCTGTCTCCCATCTGTGTGTCTCCCATCTGCGTGTCTCCCACGGCACTCCCTGTCTCCCATCTGTGTGTCTCCCATGGCACTCCCTGTCTCCCATCTGTGTGTCTCCCAGTCCCATGGCACACCCTGTCTCCCATCTGCGTGTCTCCCATGGCACTCCCTGTCTCCCATCTGTGTGTCTCCCTGTCTCCTATCTGTGTGTCTCCCATTGCACTCCCTGTCTCCCATCTGTGTGTCTCCCATGGCACTCCCCTGCCTCCCATCTGTGTCTTCCATGGCACTCCCTGTCTGCCATCTGTGTGTCTCCCATGGCACTCCCTATCTCCTATCTGTGTGTCTCCCATGGCACTCCCCTGCCTCCCATCTGTGTCTTCCATGGCACTCCCTGTCTGCCATCTGTGTGTCTCCCATTGCACTCCCTGTCTGCCATCTGTGTGTCTCCCATGGCACTCCCTGTCTCCCATCTGTGTGTCTCCCATGGCACTCCCTGTCTCCCATCTGTGTCTCCCATGGCACTCCCCTGCCTCCCATCTGTGTCTTCCATGGCACTCCCTGTCTGCCATCTGTGTGTCTCCCATTGCACTCCCTGTCTCCCATCTGTGTGTCTCCCATGGCACTCCCTGTCTCCCATCTGCGTGTCTCCCATGGCACTCCCTGTCTCCCATCTGTGTGTCTCCCATGGCACTCCCTGTCTCCCATCTGTGTGTCTCCCTGTCTCCTGTCTGTGTGTCTCCCATGGCACACCCTGTGTCCCATCTGTGTGTCTCCCTGTCTCCTATCTGTGTGTCTCCCATGGCACTCCCTGTCTCCCATCTGTGTGTCTCCGTGTCTCCTATCTGTGTGTCTCCCATGGCACACCCTGTCTCCCATCTGTGTGTCTCCCATGGCACTCCTGTCTCCCATCTGTATAACTCCCATGGCACACCCTGTATCTTGTTACATTTTTTACTATCTGGCTCACATTTTAATTTTACTCTGCTTCTCCTAATTCTCCCTTGTTATTTTAGGTTTTCCCTATCTTCTTTTCTGTATATGTAGCCTCTGTAGAGTAGTTGTAGCCTAGTGAGTAGTTGTAGCCTAGTGAGTAGTTGTAGCCTAGTGGCTAGGGCGCCTGCCTCATGACCGGAAGGTCGTGGGTTCGAGTTCCGCCCCTAGGAGACAATTTGTGCCCTTGAGCAAGGCACTTAATCCCGCATTGCTTCAGTCCACCCAGCTGAGATCGGGTACCAGTTTGAGCTGGGTAAATTTAGTGTGGGTGTTGCGGCCCCTCCAGCCCGTCAGGCTGAAAGCTGTACACAGCCCTCGGATGCGCTGCGCAACTAGCTGCAGCTGTGCCGTGGGCTGTACATCTGATCGAAAGGTCGGGTGTCTAAATTTATTATTATTATTATAATTTCTGTATATGTTTTCCCTATCTTCTATTCTGTGTGTTTGTGTTGTTAAAAAGTGAGGCTTTAAAGCCGCGCCTCAGCCCATCGAAGGGCTCATACGCAAGTCTATTCAATTTTTTTCGAATATAAAAATTTCGAATTGACAGTTCAATTTTTAGAGGGTTCGAAAATAATATTATTGGTGAGCGAAAAATGCAGTGTAAAAAGCCAATATTAAGGTAAAACAATAAAAGGATTTCGGCATTTCGCTCTGGGCGACACTTAAATACCTGGATTTTTACAATGCTATTGATTCGCAGAAAATTGGTCGCAACGGACTACTTACTTCTATTCTGTATGTTCTCATCTGGCTCTGATCCTATCTGAATCTCCCCTATTTTGGAATGCTACTATCGGAATTTTCATTTTCGTTTACTGTTTCTCTGTAATCCTATTTTTTGTAAAGGTATTTCCCTACCTTTCATTTTCTCTAATCTTTGTCCAATCTTTTTTGTTTCATTCTGTATTCTGTCTGTGCGTTCATTCGTCTCTCTTGATTTAATGCAGTTTCTTACCGTTATAGCGGCAAGAGAACTTCTAGCCCAGTGCTATATCTGCCTTCTGATCTGAAGGTCCTTAGTTCCAATACGAATTAAGGCAAAGTTTTACTTTCTAGTAAAACTTCTATGTGCCTTCCGCATTTAGTACATTCAGCTCAGATTTGATAGTTAAGCGAACTGGAAAATTTTAGGGTCAGTAGTGCTACCTACTTACTATAACAAAGACCTTAGCTTAATTCTGCATCAATGATATGAAACAAAAAAGTTTAATTGATGGACAGGGTTGACACGTTGTGCCCACATACACACACACACCTTTTAAACACCATTGCATCATAATTTAGTAAAGAAAGGTGTTGTTATTGTTTCGCACATCTATGAACGCATTCCTGCTGTTCTGGTTCCATATTGACTCCACACCACCTTAACTATTTTCCAATTCGCCTCTCCATAGGGAGCCAAGCAGTGAAATCGACTCGAACCTCGCTCCACCCCCTTCCCCCTGGCATCGCATGCACGTTGACTCCATCCTTCCTTCGGTCTAAGTTGCGTAATCCTTTCTGCCTGAGGGGGTCAGGGGGCGTGTTCAATGTGTCCAATGTGGCTTGTGCGAACTAAATAGAAAGTGAAAATCGTTTTGAATTTATTTTTATACAATGAATATTATTATTTATCCTCCATTGGACGCCTTTAGCAGCTTTGGCACCATTCATTGTCACCTAGGCTATTTTGACGCTTCTGGGCAAATAAGCCTCACGGCTTTACCTTAAAGCCATTTTCAAATGTCGATAGTTAGACGTGCTAATCTCCAGGCATAATGCCATATTGGCACATTATTAATACCCTACAAGGAACAATAGAGAAATGCCCTGTCTTGCTCTCTCCCCCCTGGGGTATTATTTGGTCGGCGATTTGACTAAAATTTGTCGAGTCGCTACGGGCGGTCTTCTAAGTTTCCCTTTTACTTTCGAAACTGAAAGTTTTCTAGGGCTTGAACTGTGTGTGTGATCTGCAATAAAATGTCATCGAATCCATAGGGGGTTGGGTATCTGTAGGCGCTGCGCTCGTGTTAAGCTAGCTAATTATAATCAGATTTTTCTATGCTAATTGATGTACGCTTGAGTGATCAGATGATGATGCCTTGTCATCATCGCCTTAGCATTTGTATGGTAACTAACTAAAAAAGGGGATCCATTACTCTGTACTGCATGCTCCAGGTCTATTTTCAACCCTCAGGGTGTCCTCTATTTTGTACTGGCACGATTATGTTTCTTAATTTTTAAAAGTCATTTCTCTGTTTGACTATTCTTTTGTACTCTTCATGTGTTTCTCATTTCTCCTTTGTCAGTCTCATTCTACCCTTCATCAGTGTGTCATTATCCTCTTCATCAGAGTCTCATTCTCCCCTTCACCAGTGTGTCATTCTCCCGTTCATCAGTGTGTCATTCTCCCCTTCATCAGTGTGTCATTCTCCTCTTCACCAGTGTGTCATTCTCCTCTTCACCAGTGTGTCATTCTCCTCTTCACCAGTGTGTCATTCTCCTCTTCTTCAGTGTCTCATTCTCCCCTTCATCAGTGTCTCATTCTCCTCTTCTTCAGTGTCTCATTCTCCTCTTCTTCAGTGTCTCATTCTACCCTTCATCAGTGTGTCATTATCCTCTTCATCAGAGTCTCATTCTCCCCTTCACCAGTGTGTCATTCTCCCCTTCATCAGTCTGTCATTCTCCCGTTCATCAGTGTGTCATTCTCCCCTTCATCAGTGTGTCATTCTCCTCTTCACCAGTGTGTCATTCTCCACTTCATCAGTGTGTCATTCTCCACTTCATCAGTCTGTCATTCTCCCGTTCATCAGTGTGTCATTCTCCCCTTCATCAGTCTGTCATTCTCCCATTCATCAGTGTGTCTTTCTCCCCTTCATCAGTGTGTCATTCTCCTCTTCTTCAGTGTCCCAATCTCCTCTTCTTCAGTGTCCCAATCTCCTCTTCTTCAGTGTCTCATTCTCCCCTTCATCCGTGTCTCATTCTCCCCTTCATCAGTGTCTCATTCTCCTCTTCTTCAGTGTCTCATTCTCCCCTTCATCAGTGTCTCATTCTCCTCTTCTTCAGTGTCTCATTCTCCTCTTCTTCAGTGTCTCATTCTCCCCTTCTTCAGTGTCCCAATCTCCTCTTCAGTGTCTCATTCTCCCCTTTATCAGTGTGTCATTCTCCTCTTCTTCAGTGTCTCATTCTCCCCTTTATCAGAGTCTCATTCTCCCCTTCATCAGTGTCTCATTCTCCTCTTCTTCAGTGTCTCATTCTCCCCTTCTTCAGTGTCCCAATCTCCTCTTCTTCAGTGTCTCATTCTCCTCTTCATCAGTGTGTCATTCTCCTCTTCATCAGAGTCTCATTCTCCCCTTCACTAGTGTGTCATTCTCCCCTTCATCAGAGTGTCACTCTCTTCATCAGTGTGTCATTCTCCCCTTCATCTGTGTATCATTCTCCTCTTCATCAGAGTGTCACTCCCCTCTTCATCAGAGTGTCACTCTCCTCTTCATCAGAGTGTCATTCTGCCCTTCATCAGAGTGTCACTCTCCTCTTCATCAGTGTGTCATTCTCCTCTTCATCAGTGTGTCGTTCTCCCCTTCATCAGTGTGTCATTCTCCCCTTCATCAGTGTGTCATTCTCCCCTTCATCAGTGTGTCATTCTCCTCTTCATCAGTGTGTCATTCTCCTCTTCATCAGTGTCATTCTCCTCTTCATCAGAGTCTCATTCTCCTCTTCATCAGAGTGTCATTCTCCCCTTCATCAGAGTCTCATTCTCCCCTTCATCAGAGTGTCACTCTCCTCTTCATCAGAGTGTCACTCTCCTCTTCATCAGAGTGTCATTCTCCTCTTCTTCATCAGAGTGTCACTCTCCTCTTCATCAGTGTGTCATTCTCCTCTTCATCAGTGTGTCGTTCTCCCCTTCATCAGTGTGTCATTCTCCCCTTCATCAGTGTGTCATTCTCCCCTTCATCAGTGTGTCATTCTCCTCTTCATCAGTGTGTCATTCTCCTCTTCATCAGTGTCATTCTCCTCTTCATCAGAGTCTCATTCTCCTCTTCATCAGAGTGTCATTCTCCCCTTCATCAGAGTCTCATTCTCCCCTTCATCAGAGTGTCACTCTCCTCTTCATCAGAGTGTCACTCTCCTCTTCATCAGAGTGTCATTCTCCTCTTCTTCATCAGAGTGTCATTCTCCCCTTCATCAGAGTCTCATTCTCCCCTTCATCAGAGTGTCACTCTCCTCTTCATCAGAGTGTCACTCTCCTCTTCATCAGAGTGTCATTCTCCTCTTCTTCATCAGAGTGTCATTCTCCTCTCCATCAGTGTGTCATTCTCCTCTTCATCAGTGTGTCGTTCTCCCCTTCATCAGTGTGTCATTCTCCCCTTCATCAGTGTGTCATTCTCCCCTTCATCAGTGTGTCATTCTCCTCTTCATCAGTGTGTCATTCTCCTCTTCATCAGTGTCATTCTCCTCTTCATCAGAGTCTCATTCTCCTCTTCATCAGAGTGTCATTCTCCCCTTCATCAGAGTCTCATTCTCCCCTTCATCAGAGTGTCACTCTCCTCTTCATCAGAGTGTCACTCTCCTCTTCATCAGAGTGTCATTCTCCTCTTCTTCATCAGTGTGTCATTCTCCCCTTCATCAGTGTGTCATTCTCCTCTTCATCAGTGTGTCATTCTCCTCTTCATCAGTGTCATTCTCCTCTTCATCAGAGTCTCATTCTCCTCTTCATCAGAGTGTCATTCTCCCCTTCATCAGAGTCTCATTCTCCCCTTCATCAGAGTGTCACTCTCCTCTTCATCAGAGTGTCACTCTCCTCTTCATCAGAGTGTCATTCTCCTCTTCTTCATCAGAGTGTCATTCTCCCCTTCATCAGAGTCTCATTCTCCCCTTCATCAGAGTGTCACTCTCCTCTTCATCAGAGTGTCACTCTCCTCTTCATCAGAGTGTCATTCTCCTCTTCTTCATCAGAGTGTCATTCTCCTCTCCATCAGTGTGTCATTCTCCTCTTCATCAGTGTGTCGTTCTCCCCTTCATCAGTGTGTCATTCTCCCCTTCATCAGTGTGTCATTCTCCCCTTCATCAGTGTGTCATTCTCCTCTTCATCAGTGTGTCATTCTCCTCTTCATCAGTGTCATTCTCCTCTTCATCAGAGTCTCATTCTCCTCTTCATCAGAGTGTCATTCTCCCCTTCATCAGAGTCTCATTCTCCCCTTCATCAGAGTGTCACTCTCCTCTTCATCAGAGTGTCACTCTCCTCTTCATCAGAGTGTCATTCTCCTCTTCTTCATCAGAGTGTCATTCTCCCCTTCATCAGAGTCTCATTCTCCCCTTCATCAGAGTGTCACTCTCCTCTTCATCAGAGTGTCACTCTCCTCTTCATCAGAGTGTCATTCTCCTCTTCTTCATCAGAGTGTCATTCTCCTCTCCATCAGTGCTAAATTTATCTCTTATATTTACCTTATTTCTTTATTGATTATTTTTCTTAATTATCATGCAGAAGTATTTGCCAGGTTAGCTTTTTAACAACCCCATTGAACATTTAGCTAATTAAATTCATTGTATGGTTCGAATCAAATAGCAATGTTTGCTTAGTGTGAAAGTCATTGTCACGCCCAATTGATCCTCTATTACGAGTATTAGCTCTACTTGACTTGGCCTGTTGAGGCGTTAAATATGGTCATTTAGTAAGGGTTTGAACTGGCGATCACAGCTGGGAACATGACTCGTTTACGCTCAGATGGTTAAAATGCTTTTCAACCATCTGCTTTTTGTCCACTTCTAGTCCAGGTGTCATTTTAATTGAGTGCAAGCCAGTGATTTCGCACATTTATTGTATCTTTTTTTGACACCTTGATGGTTAAGAAATGTCAAGAATAGTGCTCTGAGTTTAGCAGTCTCATTCAATGTTGAACCATATGGTTTCCTTACCACATCTTTAGGATATCTTCTGTCCTCTTTAGGGAGCCTATATGAGTGTATCGGACTCTTAAATAAATTTCATCAAAGTTGTTGGCTTCAAAATCTTTTTCAAAAGCTGAAGAATCAGTTTAATCTTAGCTTCAGGATCAAAATTACACGTTTGAAGGATTTGTATCCCGTGAAGATGTAGTTTAAAGAGTAGTTTCAGGTATCAGCTTATTGTAGCTTCAGGCATACTTCAGTATCACTTTCGAGTGGCTTCAGGCATACTCTAGCATCAACTTATTGTAGCTTCAGGCATACTTCAGCATCAGTTCAGAGTAGCTTCAGGCAGAGTTCAGCATCAGCTTAGAGTAGCTTCAGGCATACTTCAGCATCAGTTCAGAGTAGCTTCAGGCATACTTCAGCATCAGCTTAGAGTAGCTTCAGGCATACTTCAGCATCAGCTTAGAGTAGCTTCAGGCATACTTTAGCATCAGTTCAGAGTAGCTTCAGGCATACTTCAGCATCAGCTTAGAGTAGCTTCAGGCATACTTCAGTATCAGTTCAGAGTAGCTTCAGGCATACTTCAGCATCAGCTTAGAGTAGCTTCAGGCATACTTTAGCATCAGTTCAGAGTAGCTTCAGGCATACTTCAGCATCAGCTTAGAGTAGCTTCAGGCATACTTCAGCATCAGTTCAGAGTAGCTTCAGGCATACTTCAGCATCAGTTCAGAGTAGCTTCAGGCATACTTCAGCATCAGCTTAGAGTAGCTTCAGGCATACTTCAGCATCAGTTCAGAGTAGCTTCAGGCATACTTCAGCATCAGCTTATTGTAGCTTCAGGCATACTTCAGCATCAGCTTAGAGTAGCTTCAGGCATACTTCAGTATCAGTTCAGAGTATCTTCAGGCATGCTTCAGCACCAGTTCAGAGTAGCTTCAGGCATACTTCAGCTTCAGTTAAAGATAAACAATTAGACCCCACTAATCCCGTCACTCCCCTATCAATCAATCGATCCGCAAACAGAAGCTCAACCGACGCCAGAAAGCCTACGAGAACCTGAAGCCAAGCCTTGACGCCGCCTCTCGCCAACGCTACGAAACCGTACTGAGCCGCGACTACACCTCCTCGGACGA
>CATNEM010000203.1:1102500-1110000 GCA_950096795.1 Macrostomum cliftonense
CCAACGAATCGTGTGCAGCAGCCTCGTCATCAAATTCAACTCACTATGACGCCTAGGCGTGAGTCTTCGCCGCCGCCGCCGCCAACTTTGACATCGAATTCTCAAGCCGACCTACATGACGCTGGCGCTGAGGATAGCGACGAAGATCTGGGAGGCGTTGTTCAGCGATGCTACGGGTCAATTTTAAGCATGCCAATAACGACGACATCGTCTGCAACAAATGCTATGGGTGACGATTCTAGCGGTGTTGTTGGCGGTGGCGGCGGCGGCAGTGGTAGCAGCGGTTCAACAAAATCTGGGCCGCCTATGGATCCTGCCGAATCTAGGGTTAGTCATTTAGGGTCATGTGTTTGGGACTAAAAAGGGCCGTTTTAAACGATACAGAAAATCATATAATTTTGTCTATGTACGTAATTAAAGTTCGGAAAAATAGGCTTCGGCTTGTTTAGTTCTCAATAAGTGTACATTTCCGTTTGAATTATCAATAACTTGTTGCATCTTATAGCTGTAAGGTCCTTTAAAGGGCCGTTTTAGTTTTAAGCGATACTCTATTTAGCGTATTATTATCTATTTTAAATCGTTTGTACTTAGCACCCTAGTGCTGCATTTTAAGTCATAAAGTGAAATTTTTTATGGTGGTGCAATGTGGTGTCAAAAAAAGCAAGGGCAAATCTTTTTGAGACCCGTAAAAGGGCCGTTTTTAGATGACGAATGATAAAGTTGTATTCTAAGACAGAAATTCAAAAGGTAATTTAGTTCTTTTACCAGCATTTAGTTTTAGTACGCCTTGTAATTAGAAGCGGTCAATTTTTTGACCTTCGAAAGGGCTGGATGGTAATTGCAATTTTCAATGTCAAAAATTAAATCGTAAGTTCCAAGCATTTTGTTATAAAAAGGGCCGTTTTTTCTTGCCTTAAACTCTAGGCTCTACTTCGCGAATGCTACAAAGAGCTGAAAGGCACCGGGGCGCATCTGTTCAAGCTAAATCTGCCATTCACGCACGCTTTGAATGTGGAAGTCAGCCGGAAAGTTATCCGTGGCGCCATCGATCGCTTGGGCTGTTGTGATGGAGACGGCAGAGGTAGGTTTTTAGTAGCCATTTTTTCATAGCTTTTTTCGTAGTTCATGTAACTAGTTGAATGTCTACTTAATGTTATTTTGCAGAAGCCAGTCTCACTGACGCTTTCATGACCGCTATGAAAGACATATTTCGCCGCCTGAAAGACATTGGCAGCAATGAGCGTGCCAGACGGTTCACATCGCGTATGAAGGTTAGTTCTATGAAAAGGGCTAATACCCTAATTTAAGTATAATTTTGTTTAAAATACGAGAGATAGCAGAGAAGAGGTGAGTCTAAATAACAAGATTTAGATCAATTAGGGAAGATTTTGAAGGGGAGATTTAGATGAATTAGGGAAGAGTCTAAAGGGGCAGATTTAGATAATTTAGGGGAGTCCAAATAGGAGATTTCGATAATTTAGGGGAGAGTCTAAATGGGAGATTTCGATTCCTTATGGGAGCGTCTAAATGGGAGATTTTGATCATTTAGTGGAGAGTCTAAAGGGGAGATTTCGATCATTGAAAGGGAGAGTCTAAGGGGGAGATTTTTATCATTTAAGGGGAGTCTACAGGGAAGATTTCGATCCTTTAGGGGAGAGTCTGAATAGGATATTTAGATCAATTAGGGGAGACTCTAACGGGGAGATTTTGATCATTTAGGGGAGAGTCTAAAGGGGAGATTTCGATCAATTACTCGTATTAAGGGAGAGTCTAAAGGGAAGATTTCGATCATTTAGGGGAGATTTAGAATCGAATCGAATTAAGTAGCTAATGTGCAGTTTTAGCTGCTTGCATTTAGGATTGGAATGTAATTAATATCTGTGTAATATTTATTTATATTTATGGTTGAAAAAAACTAAGCTCAACATAATCTTTAGATACTACCGAAACTGAAACTACAAACTCAGTAGCATGACTGGAATATTATTCGCACAATAAATGTCATTCCTGTTGCCCACCTGCAGAAACTCCGACGCCGGCAGAAGGCGGCCAGCTATTTGTCGCGCACTCTGGATGCCGAGGAGGCCGCCAAACTCGACGAGCTGTTACAGCGCGAATTCGTCAGCTCCGAGGACGAAGACGACGATAGGAAGCAGGTTCGCGTGCGCAGCCTGGCTTGGGAGAGCTGCGAGGCCCGACAATTGAAGCAGCTGCTTGACGATTTCTATTTTCAACGAATTGCCACGCCCGCTCAGCGCGAGAAATACCAGACTATGACTGTGCAGCGAGACGCCGATTATGTCAGCAGCAGGCCGCCTCCGCCTGGCGCCGGCGACTGGGCTAGGCGGGCCGCGGCAGCCGCCTCTGCTGTGTCGGCCGCTGCAGCCGCCGCCGCTACTGCCAATGCCTCAGCTGGCGGCGAGTGACCTCTGCGATAATGTAGGGCTTGTGTGTCCTCTCTCGTGTGTCAGGCTTGTACTTTTAAGGATTGAGGTTGTTGCTGTGTGTGACAGGGTTGTACTTTTAAGGATTGAGATTGTTGCTGTGTGTGACAGGGTTGTACTTTTAAGGATTGAGATTGTTGCTGTGTGTGACAGGGTTGTACTTTTAAGGATTGAGGTTGTTGCTGTGTGTGACAGGGTTGTACTTTTAAGGATTGAGGTTGTTGCTGTGTGTGACGGTTGTACTTTTAAGGATTGAGGTTGTTTCTGTGGGTGACAGGGTTGTAGTTTTAAGGATTGAGGTTGTTTCTGTGGGTGACAGGGTTGTACTTTTAAGGATTGAGGTTGTTGCTGTGTGTGACAGGGTTGTACTTTTAAGGATTGAGGTTGTTTCTGTGGGTGACAGGGTTGTAGTTTTAAGGATTGAGGTTGTTTCTGTGGGTGACAGGGTTGTAGTTTTAAGGATTGAGGTTGTTGCTGTGGGTGACAGGGTTGTAGTTTTAAGGATTGAGGTTGTTGCTATGTGCGACAGGGTTGTACTTTAAAAAATTGGGGTTGCTATGTGTGCCAGGCTTGTACTTTTAAGGGTTGGGGTTTTGGTATATGCGACAGGGTTGTACTTTTATGGATTGGTGTTGTTGCTGTGTGTGTGACAGGGTTGTACTTTTAAAGATTGAGGTTGTTGCTCTGTGTGACAGGGTTGTACTTTTAAAGATTAAGGTTGTTGCTGTGTGACGGTTGTACTTTTCAAGTATTGAGGTTGTAGATCTGTGGGTCAGGCTTGTACTTTCAAGAATTGGGCTTGTAGCTCTGAGCCTCAGCCTGAAATCTAAAAAATGCTATAATTTTTTCAACGAAATAACTTTTGTCGTGATAAAATTTCGTACAATAAAATTCCTGTGTACATATGACTATATTTCTTTTAAGCACAAACCTACAGATATTCTTGTCCGTCTCTTTTTTTAGTTAAAACAAATATTCTATTCCAAGAGGCGTAGCTTTTTCTTTGCCTAATTATTAATTTGTTTGTTTGTCTCATTCGAGCTTACCTGTACACGTTTGTTGTACGTGTGTATTTTCTAAATTAAATTTTAAATTTGAAAAAGCCGATAACGCTACTCATGAGCGTTCATTCAGTAATATAAATTGAATGTGAAACTATAACAGAAAAAAAACATTCTAATTCTTTTCAAAATGTCTAGACGATTAGAATTTCGAGCGTGATTTTTTGTTAATGAAACTTTTACCGCTTTATAAATTAACTATGACTATTATAATTTATTATTTACCCTATTCCACAGCTGACAGCGTTGGTACAATCACTACTCCGCATATTATTTATTTATTGATTTATTTTGTTGTTCGAATTTTTTTGGCACACGAAAGACGAATCATTCCTGTGTATTTTTTTGTCCGTCTATCGTTTATATCTGCTGCGAAATCTAACGCACTGCGTTTTCCCATCTGTTTCCAAATTTACATTATCTACCGAAATTGTTTCCAAAGGTTGGCCGTTTTTTGTTGTTGTTCTCGGTTGTGTTTTTTTATCATAATAATTTTTAACTGTCCATCTTGATGTCATTGTTTTAAGTCTGCGTTCTTTAGCTGAATCTCGTGTTAATGTCTGAATTCAGTGTTGATATTATTTTTAACATTTTTGTTTATTATCTCCAATTTTAACCTTACTGATTAGACCAACTACTGAACAGTAGTCTGAATAGGATTTTACTGTCAAAACCTAACAGAGCAAAACTGCATTTTCATTATTTGTTACTCTGATTGATTCTTAAGAATTTTTCTAGTCTGCTTGTCTTGAGGCTGGGCCAGTTATTACCTTGTGACAATTTAATTTTCTCTGTGTTGTAGTATTAATTTTTCTTCTGTGTTGCTTTTGTATTGTGTCAAGAACATTTAAAGTACTTTCATTGCTATTTGAATACGCTTTCGCTAGGACTGTCGTTAATGAGAATCGCCCTAGACCTCACTGAGAATCGCCCCTTAATCTCTTTGAGAATCGCCCCTAGACCCACTGAGAATCGCCCCTTTGAGAATCTCTTTGAGAATCGCCCCTAGACCCACTGAGAATCGCCCCTACACCTATCTGAGAATCGCCCCTAGACCTCTCTTAGAATCGCCCATAAATCTCTCTGAGAATCCCCCTAGACCTCACTGAGAATCGCCCCTAAATCTCTGAGAATCGCCCCTAGACCTCTCTTAGAATCGCCCCTAGATCTCTCTTAGAATCGCCCCTAGACCTATCTGATAATCGCCCCTAGACCTATCTGAGAATCGCCCCTAGACCTATCTGAGAATCGCCCCTAGATCTCTCTTAGAATCGCCCCTAGACCTATCTGATAATCGCCCCTAGACCTCTCTTAGAATCGCCCCTAGATCTCTCTTAGAATCGCCCCTAGACCTATCTGATAATCGCCCCTAGACCTCTCTTAGAATCGCCCCTAGATCTCTTTGAGAATCGCACATAAATCTCTCCGAGAATGGCCCCTAGATCACTATAAATCCCCTGAAATGAAAGTAGTTTATCTGTTCTGTTAATAATTTCAGTTTGTATGTTTATAAGCACAGACCAAAATCTGTTTCAATCTTGAGTTCTGCATTTTTTGTTTAATTGCACTCACTTTAAACTAGCTAAATATGTTTATAATGCTGCTGTTGTTTTTTTATGATTTATTTAACGCTGCGACCTCTTTTGATGCATATCAGTGTTCTTTGAGCAATTTTTTCAGTTGTTCAAAATCCTTGTAACTTAATCAACACACTGCTGCTTATAATTAAGTAACTAATTAACCCATCTTGCTTTTAAATGCATCAATAATTGTATGTATTAAACTTTTAAAAAAATTTTTTATTTCATTAACGAAGGGCATATCATATTTGTAGTAATGAAACTTTTATTATGCTTAGCTCTATAAAAAGAGGCTCTGTTTTCTGCTTTGAATCGGCACCCAATTTCTGTTTTCTATTCTGTATTTTTCTGTTTCTTTTGCAACAGTTTTCCCCCCAATTATTCTTGAATAGACAGCTGTGCACAGGCCTGTGTATGATTTTCTGTCTGCTAATTTCTGCATTATCATATTCATGTAGACACTTTATTAATAACTATTGCATGTCAGCTTGTTTCTCTTTACAGTTTTCCTGTTTTCTGTGTATTCTATTTATAATCATTTGATAAATATATATCTATACTTACACTTGACTTATACACTAAATTTCTATCTCTAATATTAAATATTCAAATAGTTTTTCCATGTATTGCGTCTTTTGTTAACAGCTGAAGATTCTTGATTTTTGAGCCCCTAATCTTTTCTCGCATTAATCCACAAATTTATTAGTCTATAGGATTAAGCCACTAATCTCTCAGTTTCTTAGATTAAGCCACTAATCTCTCAGTTTCTTGGATTAAGCCACTAATCTCTCCGGTTCACGGATTAAGCCACTAATCTCTCAGGTCTCGGATTAAGCCTCTCAGAGTCTCGGATTAAGCCACTAAACTCTCAGATTCTCGGATTAAGCCACTAATCTCTCAGGTTCTCGGATTAAGCCACTAATCTCTCAGGTTCTCAGATTAAGCCACTAATCTCTCAGGTTCTCGGATTAAGCCACTAATCTCTCAGGTTGTCGGATTAAGCCACTAATCTCTCAGGTTCTTGGATTAAGCCACTAATCTCTCTTTTTATTGGATTAAGCCACTAATCTCTCAGTTTCTTGGATTAAGCCACTAATCTCTCCGGTTCACGGATTAAGCCACTAATCTCTCAGGTCTCGGATTAAGCCTCTCAGAGTCTCGGATTAAGCCACTAAACTCTCAGATTCTCAGATTAAGCCACTAATCTCTCAGGTTCTCGGATTAAGCCACTAATCTCTCAGGTTGTCGGATTAAGCCACTAATCTCTCAGGTTCTTGGATTAAGCCACTAATCTCTCTTTTTATTGGATTAAGCCACTAATCTCTCAGTTTCTTGGATTAAGCCACTAATCTCTCCGGTTCACGGATTAAGCCACTAATCTCTCAGGTCTCGGATTAAGCCTCTCAGAGTCTCGGATTAAGCCACTAAACTCTCAGATTCTCGGATTAAGCCACTAATCTCTCAGGTTCTCGGATTAAGCCACTAATCTCTCAGGTTCTCAGATTAAGCCACTAATCTCTCAGGTTCTCGGATTAAGCCACTAATCTCTCAGGTTGTCGGATTAAGCCACTAATCTCTCAGGTTCTTGGATTAAGCCACTAATCTCTCAGGTTGTCGGATTAAGCCACTAATCTCTCAGGTTCTCGGATTAAGCCACTAATCTCTCAGGTTCTCGGATTAAGTCATAAATAACTCAGATTCTGTAATGAAATGACAACTTTATGCACGAACAAGTGTCGCTGTTTGGCTGTCATCGAAATGATAGAAATTACGCAATGCTAGTATTTGGTTTATTTGCGAGCCTGCATTGAATTAAAAGATAATATTTTTTTAGTTAAAACACTATTGGGTGGGTAAATAAAAATTGGTGACAGCAGTGGTAGCAAATTATTACTAGAGTAGTACTGTATGTGCAATACAATATTTGTATAATTAAAACGAGTTACTTTTTACTAAAATCATCGTCCAAATCAAGCACTCTCAATCTTTGTATAGAGGCAGCGGCTAACTCTGTCCCAGTAACTCACTGTGCGACTAATTTTGCAGCCCTGGGGACCGCCGTTGTGAATTCTGGCATAGTCCTGTCGAGTTTATTGAAAAAAACTAAATTAGTTTTAGTTTCGTATACTAACTGAGGTTTAGCTCAAGCTGCTTCTCACCTCAACTGTTGGCTTATCAACTCCTGTGCAGTACTTGCCGTAGCGTGTGAAGTAGGCTAGCATGACACGCCTGGAGCAGTTCATGTTGTCACTATCGGTTGTGCAGGTCTTCCAGTCTGAATATTTTTTTCAAAAATTATTTTAAGCTTCCTCACTCTCTAACACCTGAAGATTTACACACCTGAAGCTTCACACACCTGAAGTTTGACATTCCTGAAGTGTCACACCTGAAGCTTTACACACCTGAAGTGTCACA